>BLBF01000053.1:12587248-12609105 GCA_015471245.1 Laticauda colubrina
ATGGTTTGTGAAGATTGATTGGAGTCTGCAAATGTCAATCCTGGAAAATTTGATATTATGTTGGATGGAAGCTATTGAGGTCAAGTCACCCAAAAACTGATGGAAGAATTGCATTAACTTTAATTCAGAGATACCCGCCCCTTGGTTATCAATGCTTTTCATCAGATACAGGGCATCTTGATACCTCTACCTTTCTCCTCTCTTGAATAGTTGTCAGGCAAAAGGACGGAAAGAGAATGTAAAAGCTGAATCATGACTTCTATGCATGAGGACACGGAACCTATGCCTAATAGCTGGACCAAATTGTAGTGTAATTTAATGCTTTTATTTATGGCAAATCTCATTGAGTTTGATCTTCTGCTTATAGATTATAAATAGGTCTAGATTACTCTGTTTGATACTTTATAATTGTTATTTTATTTTATTAAACACATTTTATCCCATTTTTGCATCAGTTTGTGATTTCTTAAAGTCTGCATAAACATTTGTATGTATTTCCATAATTATCATGTGCATTTTATTTATTATTTATTCAATTTCTATAGTTGCCCAACTCAACTAAGTGAATCTGGGCTTTATCTTTTTCTCTAAAGTTACAACATGATTCTCTTCTTTCTATGTACTCTTTCTACTGATGACAATTTTATAAAAATTACCTTTATGACTATAATATAGTGTATATCATATATTTTCCATTTTTTCCATTTGTATATTGTAACCAAAAAATTTAGCCCACTTCATCATACATTCTTTCATTAGTTCTGTTTCAAATTTCAAACAACCAATTTTGAAATTCATACATTTTAGCAATTACATATTCCTCATTTGTACATAATAAAATTTTCAAATTGTTTTACAGTATTCAAAATCATAAACTTTTTGTCTAAATTTTTATACTGTGATATTATCTGATTAAATAAAGAGAGGGGTGTGAGAGGGAGTACTAGAAATTGAAACTTTAAAACAATGAAACAATCATATGTCATTAGAAATAATATATCATTTTGTGTAATTTCCTAAGAGTTTTATTAATCCACTCTTCCACCCCCATGTACATGTAGTTATTTTTTAAATCAGAATTTTATCACACAATTAAATATGAAAATAAATATGAAAAAAAAAAAATTAATTCCCAGTTACAGCATGAAGGAATACAAATTAGATCAGTTCATATTAAAATCCAAACCCAAAAAATATTTTTTGCTTATCCTTAGTTAAGTAACAAATAATAAAGTAGCATAAAATTGGAGATGAATAAAATAGGACCTTAAAATGATTCAGCTGTGTCGAACAGCTATTTGCATTGCCAGGAATATGCTTGGTGAGGCAGATGGGTCTAACCACATGCTCAGCTAGTTTCCCACTCATTGCTAGGTAGTGGTCTCTTATTCTGTAATAAAGCTGCTTGTCTTTGGATATCCATTTATCTGACTCAGCATGAATAAATGGCTGGATGGGGGAAATAGCGGCCAGGTTATTCTTCTAAAGTCAGACAGAGTTCTTGCTCCAAACTGTTATTTATCAACATTGGAGCAGTTCGTGTCTGGGAAAGTGGCAGCTTAATGTTCCCTGGAAAAGCCATGAAACTGAAATCAGAGTTGTACAAAAGAACCCCTTCCTTTCCTTCAGGGAAAAGATCCTGAAGGAAGCTGTCTCTGGAAGAGAAGATCTCTAAAGGTCAGACACTTTGTTATTCTTCCAAGCCCTGCAATCCCACAGTTCTGCGGCAGTTTTACAGAAGTCTTGTTGACTAACAGCAGAAGAGAGGCAACAATCCAAAAGTGAATAAAAATTCTCAATAGGAAGGAGAGTATGACCTGAGCTGATACATCTTTGGGGATCTATTAAATCTATCAATGTTGTCCCATTTTATAATAAAGCAATTTATATGGTTTAAGAAATTGGAATAAAAAACTTAAATTGTGAGAAAAACAGTACTCTTGAAGATTGTCCCTACAGAGAATTTTATTCTTTCATGCTTTCATGTTTGTGTTTCTACTGAAAAGCACAGGTTGGTGGGCACAGAATTGACAGAAACTCCTTGGTTTCTTGACAGAACAATGGTCCCTATAAAACCTTTGTTTTGGTCACCAGGATGTTTAATAGTAATACTCAGTGAATTAGGATATACTACCATACTAGTGGACTAGAGTGTGTGCACTGCTAATCATTGCCTGGGGCAACTTTCTGAACTAGGGAGAAGGAGGCAAAAAAAAATTCTGCCACTTATAAAGCAGTCCTGTGAGGAAATGAAGGCAGGTGTTTTCAGGGCAATACTTTCTCTCCCTGAGCAGAAAATGCACAATGTAATTTGTGCAGCAAGATATGAAACTAGTTCTGTCTCTCCTAAGGCTAACAGATCTGTTTTGCAAAAACCCAGACACCCACTAGATGGCAGAGTTGCTTGGAGTTTTGCAAACCACATCTGATAGCCTTAGCTTTCATCAGCACAAATGCTGATCTAATTTACAAAGCATTGCATATCTATTATAAAAGAAATGTTTCTACTATGCCATGAATCACTTATGATTGGTTGCTTGGCACAAAATGTGCAGTAATCAGGACTTCTCCAATGTACATGTCAAATCCAGATATTCCATCTCAAAGATCTTGGAAACGACACGATAAACAGAATGGAGGGATATGCCCAATGTCAATTAAAAGCCTATTCTGCCCCCTGCTGGAATCTAATTCAACATATTGTCATTCAAATATTTGTAAACTGTTGAACAATGTAGTGCCGTATGTGTCTTGATGTGTGTCTGTGTGTGTATGTCTGTGTTTGAAAGAGTGAGTTTTATACATTGTAATCCACTAATATATAATGAATTCCCCAGTCTTATCTTGGTAGCTTTTATTTATGCTGTGAAATACACAGTCCATCAACTTCAAACAAACCAGCCACATAGCAACAAAAGAAGTACAAAAGAAAGAACTCTGAGAGGCATAACTGATTTCAACATCTATTGAAAATCCTTAAGCACAGTTTAAAATTTATAGTAAAGTATGATTCAGAATATAAAAAAGTTAAAGATTCTATGTCAAATGGATGAAGAATTTAAATATTTAGGGTAGAGGTACAAAGTGGGAATATGAATAGAAGAGCATCAAATAATTTGAAAATTATACTTAGAATTGTACACAACATTTTATCTTTGGTGGAGGGCAGAGCTGGCGTCACGACGATACGGCATGTGATCTTGGAGGCCTCCGATCGCTGCCGATATCTTTGCTCCTGGATGGTCCAATTGGATCTAAACCATCCCGAAGAGACGGTGAATGTAAAGAGCGCATCCTGTCGATCCGAGGGACATCGCAAAGTCCCTGGTAGATCCAGGAGAAGCTCTTTTTGCCAGTGGCAAAGAGGCAGCCATCAAATCTGCTGAAGTTGGGACAGCTCCAAAACAGAAGAGAACGGAAAGAGAAAGTGTGCCGGTTTGGTGACAATTTTTTCTTTACTTTAAGATTTGAAAGGACACCCTAAAGGAAAGAAAGAATCTGTAAAAGTTTTGACAGAAGTGATTAAGCGGCAATTTTAAACAAGAATGTCAAAGTAATTTTTTTTTTTCATTGCTGGATTTTTTATATATGATCTTATATTTTGTAACTGGACTGATTTTTTTTCCCTTGTTATTTATTCTTTTCTCCTTTTTGATTTTATAATATTTTAAGCCAGAGATTCCCTTATAGTTATTTTTTAAATACCTTTTTTCTTTTTTAATTAATTCTTATTATATTCTGCTTGGAAAAGGAGAGGGAGAAAGTGAAAGCTAAAGAAACTTTGTAACACTGCTAACTAGAGGCTTGGAAGTATCCTGTTCTTTTTTTACCAGACAAAGCTGAGAAAGAACTGAGACTCTGTTTCAAGGACGTTGCCTGGTTGATAAGATAGAGGGGAGAGCATTGGAGGGTATTATTGCAGGTGCGCTTCTGGGTTTCTATTAGCAGCTGGAGTCTGGTGTTGAAAATTTGGAAAAGAAAAGGTGATAAGCCTTTGGAGAAGAGAGCTATAATCAGAGCCTTGGATAATTAAACAAAGTGCAGTGTGCTTTTTTCTTTCATTTTTTCTAAGCTGTGCTACCCTGCCCCCCATCAGTTTATCACTTTTTTTTTTTTTTTACATAATAGCTATTTGGATTTTTGGCTTTCTGGAACTTGTTTTACGTTTCATATTGGTTTCTTTATGGTTTCTTTTTATGTATCTTTTTATATTTGAGATCTCTTAATTGGATTAAGGTGTTGAAGAACCTGAAGAATCTTTTTCTTTTCTTTTTTTTAGTCTTTTTCTTCACTTCTTTGCCTTTTTTTGGGACTTTATAATTTTTCTTTTTTTTTGTATCTGTTTCTGGTGTGCTTATGCCCTTTTTTTTTTTCGCTTCTGAATTTTTATTTTTATCTAATTAATCGATTGGATTAAGGTATACAAGAGCTTGAAGAATTTTTTTTCCTTTTTTCTTTTTAATTATTATTACCAATTGGTTTTTTTTCTTTTTTTCTACTATTTTTACTTGGAATTGTAATTGGTTATTTCACAATTGGATTAAGGTCTAGAAGAATTTGAAAGATCTTGAATTTCTCAAAATCAGTAGGAAGTTAACAACTCCTAGTTCTTCAACTTCTGCTTCCTCCTCTCCACCATCTGGAGGACAATGCTCAATACAGACAATGTTAAAGCAAGAAAAAGAACAAGAAAAAGTTGACCCTGCAGATGATTATGCAAGGAATTCAAAATATTCAAACAAGATCAGAGAATATGGAAAAGAGAATGGAGAACATTGAACAAAGAACAGAGAATATTGAACAAAGAACAAAGAACATTGAACAAAGAACAGGGAAAACTGATGAAAAAGTGGAGAGCATCCAACAAATGATGATGAAGTATGATGAGAGGCTCCAAGAAATTGAAGAAGGTAAACAAACAGATAAGAAGATTGGAGACATTGATAACAGATTAACTGTGGTTGAACAAGATAAAAGTGCTATGTTGAGATGGGAGATGGACAGATCAGAATTTTATCTCAGATTTCAAAACATAGAGGAAGAAAAAGGACGAAACCTAGCTGAGATAATGATAGAAATACTGGCTGAAGCTTTGGAAACAACTCGAGAGAAGATGATGGATGGAATAGATAAGGTTTATCGAGTCTTTACAAGATATGCAATGAGAAATAGTTTACCAAGGGGAGTTCATATCAGATTTACAAAGAAAGCCATTAAAACACAAATATTGCAAGTGGCAAGAGAGAAAACATTGAAATACAAAGATAAGGATATTGTGGTTTTGAAACAAATGCCCAGAAGAGTGAGAGAGATGAGAAGAGAATACCGATTCTTGACCAAATTGTTACTTTAAAAAGAGGTGAATTATAGATGGCTGATTCCAGAAGGTTTATTTTCACATGGCAAGAAAAGAGATATAGAATTGACTCAATTGAGAAAGCTGAATCATTTTACGAGAATTTGTTAAAGAGGAGAAAGAGGTAGAAAAAGAAATTTCTCAAATTGAATTCCAAGAGGACGACCAAATGACGACTGGGAAAGAAGAAGGTGCAGTAGGCGGAAAAGAGGAATCTAGAGAACAACACGAACCAAGATCTACGAGAGCTGTTAAACCTAACTACAAAATTTAACCATGGAAGAAGAAAAAAATTAATTACAATCAACATAAATGGACTTAATTCAGCTGTTAAAAGAAGGATTTTTTTTTTCATAAATTAGAGAAATTAAATTTGATATAATTTGTCTACAAGAAGTACACATTAAAAAGCAACATGAACAATTGCTGAGACAGCCAAAATTAAGGAAAATATTTACTTCTTTGACACAATGCAAAAAAAGAGGAGTGGTCCTATACATTAAAGATATTATCCCAATGAAATTGATATATACTGATGATGATGGAATGGTGGAAATAATAGATAATAATATAAAAACACTCCTGATTGCAATTTATGCCCTGAATGACAAACAAAAAGAATTTTATAAAAAATTACACATGAAAATAATTGAACTGGACTATGCTATGCTTGATGGGAGATTTTAACAGAATTGTAGACAATAAACTGGATTATACAGCATAGAAAACAACAAAGCAAAGCAGAAAGATCCTCCCTAAATCCTTTTTTAAAATGGTAGACAAAATAAACTTAAAAGATACATGGAGAGAAAGAAATGCTGAAACCAAACAATATACTTTCTATTCAAATAGACATTTATCATGGTCCAGAATAGCTATGGTATGGATGTCAACAGAATTGTTAACCAATATTCAAGAAGCAAACATTGAAACAAGTACTTGGGCGGATCACAATCCAATGTCAATTAAATGAAAAGGACAAAGAAGAAGATCTAAATGGATGTTAAATAATACTATTCTAACGGAAAAAGACTTTACACAGTGGATGTAGAAAGAACTGCCTTTTTTCTTTAGAGAAAATAAAAAAGAAGATACACCAATTCAGAATGTATGGGATACAATGAAGGCATATGCCAGAGGCTTGATAATAGACTATACAAGGAAAAGAAATACTATGAAAAGATTAGCCTCTAAGGCATTAGAGGATGAGTATAAAGGACTTGAAAAAAGAGTTACAGAAAATGCCACAGAAAAAGGATATCAAGTTAAAAATGGATATAACCAAACATAAAATGGGTCTAATAGAAAAAGAAGAGTTAGCACAAAAAATTAGAGGTGTTAATCAGAATTACTTTGAAGATGCAAATAAACCAGGTAGATGGTTAGCATATAAATTGAGAAAGGAGAAAGAATCAAGGAAAATATTGCAATTAATAGATGAACAAGGCCAAGTTTGCTATGGTAGCAAAAAGAAGAAGGAAATCATACGAGACGATTATGAGAAATTATATATGCAAGAGAATATTGATGAGGAAACAGTTAAACAGTGTCTACAGAATGCTAATCTACTCCAGATACCTAAAGAGATTGAAACAATGATAGAAAGCAATATAATGATGATGGAGCTAACTGAAGCACTCAAGAAGCAAAATAATGGAAAGGTGCCAGGCCCAGATGGACTTCCGGCAGAATTTTATAAAACATTAAAAGAATTGTTGAACCTTCCATTGTTAGAAGCTATGAATGAAGTTATGTTCAAGAAGAGGATACCTAAAACATGGTTAGAAACTTATATTACACTTATTTCAAAAGAGGAGACCAATCCATTACAAATCAAGAACTATAGACCTATTTCTTCACTAAATGCAGATTATAAAATTTTTGCTTCAATATTGGCAGAAAGACTTAAAAAATATTTAAACAGTTTTATTCACCCTGATCAAAATGGATTTCTGCCAAAGAGACAAATTAAAGACAATATGAGAGTAATTTTGGACACTTTGGAATACTATGAGGCTCATCCTGAAAAACAAATGGCTTTGATATTTCTAGATGCACAGAAGGCCTTTGATAATGTGAACTGGTGATTCATGTTGTTACTGCTGGAACAGATGGACTTTACTGAAAAATTTATTCAAGCAGTAGAAGCTATATACCATAAGCAAACAGCAAAGGTAATGATAGAGGGAGAATTGACAGACTCTACTGATATAAGAAAAGGAACAAGACAAGGATGCCTACTGTCATCCTTGTTGTTTCTGTTAACCTTGGAAGTGTTAAACAGAAATATTCGAGAAGAAAAGGATATAAAAGGGATGAAAATTAAAAAGGAATAATTTAAACTGCAAGCATTCGCAGATGACTTGGTTTTCATCTTAGAAGATCCACTAGAAACAGCATCAAAATTGATAGAAAAGATAGAGACATATGGAAAGGTGGCTGGCTTGAAAATAAATAAAGATAAGACAAAGATTCTGACAAAGAATCAAGACAAAAGAAAGAATTAGCAGACCTATTGAAAATTCAGGTCACAAATAAGATCAAATACTTGGGGATATATTTGACAGCAAGATGCAGTATACTAAAAGAGAATAACTATATTAAACTTAAGCAGCAGATAGTGCAAGATCTGGTGAAATGGGAAAATTTACAACTGTCACAAATAGGGAGAATATCAACAATCAAGATGAATATATTACCCAGAATTTTATATTTGTTTCAAACAATTCCAATTACTCTTGGAAAAGATTATTTTGAAGATTTAATAAAATCGTGTTGAAATATATATAGCAAGGTAAGAAGGCGAGAATAAAGTTAAAACTCTTGCAAGGCGCTAGAATAAGAGGATGATTTGGCTTGCCTAATTGGGAGTTGTATTATCAAGCTACGAAATTGATGTGGGTAAAGGAATGGGTAACATTAAGAAATACTAGATTGTTGACTTTAGAAGGACATGATCTGTTGTTGGGGTGCTTTTCTATGGTATAAAGGAACTAAAACACAGGGGTACTTTAGAAGATATTATATACGGGAGTCTCTGTGGTTAAATTGGGAGAAGTCTAAAAGACAATATTATTTGAAAATTCCAGTCTGGTTATCGACTATTGAAGCATTTTCTTATCCTATAATATACAAAAAGGAACAAACAGTTAGATATGGTAAAATACTGAATGAAAAGGGTGGACTTCAATCTATGCAAAAATTAGTGGAACAAGGTATAAAGATGAATTGGTTTTCATATGCACAAATACAATCAAGGTATAATAAAGATTTTAAAACAGAAGGTTTTTATGATAAATTGACTGATTTAGATAAGATTTTGACAGGTGCTGATGAAAAGGTGATTAAAAAATTATATGGATATTTATTAGAAATTAAATTAGAAGAAGAACAAGTTAAAGAAACTATGATTGCTTGGGGGAAGAATTTTGGATATGGGATTGATCTAGACAAATGGCAAAAATTGTGGTCTCAAAATATTAAAATGACAATGTCAACAGCATTTAAAGAAAATTTGTAGAAGATGTTTTACAGGTGGCACTTTTCCCCGACAAGAATAGCAAGAATGTTTAAGAATAAATCTGAAAAGTGTTGGAAATGTCATCAGACACCTGGCTCATACTACCATATGTGGTGGACATGTTCAGACGCTAAAAAATATTGGACTAAAATCCACATGTGGCTGGAAAAAATGACAAATAAGCATATAGACTTGAAACCAGAGATTTTTTTATTGGGAATTTTGCCTGAAATATATAGTAAAGATTTGAAATATCTGATTGTAAATGTGTTAATAGCGGCTAGGATTGTATTTGCTAAAAAATGGAAAAATGAGAAGATACCATCACAGGAGGAGATCATGAAGAAAATATTGGAATGTGCAGAAATGAATAGATTGACATTTGAAATTAGAGAACAAGATGATAAACAATTTTATAAAATTTGGGATCTATTCTATCAATGGTTAGATTACAAAACATAGTAATGAAATATGTAGATTTTTAGAAAATAATAAATATATAAAGATGTATTTTCTTTCCTTTTTTTAATTATATCTACAAAATGATTCTAAGATAGATCTGGGAGGATAATATGAATTGTTATAAAATAAACTAGGTAAAACATGATTATTTTATAAAACATGAATGAATAAAAGTATAGTCAATGATTGATTAATAAAGATATTAATGTACTTGATATTTGATTGAAAATATGAGAGGATATATAATGTAATTGTAATTGAAAACTACGAAATGGTAGCACAAAACAATTTGTAAACCAACCGGCACACTATATGTATATATATGGAAGATGCCTTAATGTTTTGTTTGTTTATGTTTGTTTTAAAACCAATATTTTTTAAAAAAAACATTTTATCTTTGGTATGATATTCCAGTTTTGATTTCTATAATGAATTATGCTTTTCCCAAAAAATGTTGAAAAAGATTTTTGATGTAGGATCATTTTTCTTTTTTTCAAGTGTGGTAGCAATGTTGCAAAGTACAACAATACTGGAAATATTTAAAAGTAGAATGGAAAAAAATTGGAAAGTTGTCATTCCATTACATCCTGACATAATTTTATTAAATTATGCTAAACCATTTATCCCTTCAACGGATCCTATGTGATTTTTACTGGAAAAGTTCTTTGATTCATTCTTTGGAAGAAAGGCTAACTAAACGGTGAGAATATTTTTAAATAATATCCTAATTGAAAAATAAATCCAATTTAAAATTTAATTGTAATTGGAAACTATACTTGGTTTCTATGCTATAATGTACTGTAAGAGCTATCTAAATATCTTAATTTGAAGATGTTTCAAATTATACTTATATGATCAGTAAAACTTACAGTGTTAATTTTATACTATTATTTATGGACTTGTTACTGATTTCTGCTGTGTTAATCAAGAACATTAAGTCCACAGAGATGTTTGAATGCTGTTGAAACATCATTAATTTTATGTCTTTAGTGACATATTGGAATATGTTACTTTATTATCTTAGAATTTTTTGTTTCATGGCTCACGACATACATGCCCAAATCCAAGGATACATACTTTTTCTTTTAAAAAAAAGTTAAAATACTACCATATAACATTTTTCAATAAATGCAAGGAGACTTGAACTTCTTAAAACTAAATCATTAATTATAGAAATAGGTCACAAAATCTTTCTATTGCAAAGTTATTCAAAGTAACAATTATTAAAAAAAGAGCAAACAATGTGGAATCATTATTTCCAGAACTCATTCTTGATTAGGTGCCATCAAATCAGTGTTGACTGCTGGCAACAACATGGATAATTCTGATGTGTGTAACAATAATAAAGGTGACCAAGCATCTGGGCTCCACTGGGCCTTGTCTTCTATTGCCTTGTCAGCCCTCTTCCTCTTAATTGATAAATTCTTTTTTCTTCTTCAAATTTCTCTTTTGCAGAGACCTGAGTGAGAACTTTCTTCAGGCTGTGCCTAGAAAGGCATTCCGTGGAGCCACTGATCTCAAGAATTTGTGAGTGACTATGGTAGACAGGATAGTGTGCCATTACATTGTGCTGTTGATTTTATCATTGATTATGTGCCATTAAATCACTTTTGCCTCTAAGTGCTCACCCAAGTGGATCTTCCCCCCCCCCAATACACTAACAGAGTTGGAAGGGACCTTGGAGGTCTTCTAGTCAACCCCCCTGCTCAGGCAGGAAACCCTATAGCATTTCAGACAAATGGTTGTCCAATCTCCTCTTAAAACCTCCAGTGTTGGCACACCCACAACTTCTGGAAACGTTATTCCATGGATTAATTGTTTTAACTGTCAGGAAATTTCTCCTTATTTTTAGGTTGCTTTTCTCTTTGATAAGTTACCACCCATTCCTTCTTGTCCTGCCCTCAGGTGCTTTGGAGAATATAGATACCCCCCCCCAAAATTTTTTAATTAAAGATTACAAATAGAAAGAATAAAAACTATATAAACTAAAAATATATATAAGAATAAAAAAGAGAGAGAAAAGAGGTAACTTCCCCATTCACCCCGATAAGTACAATGTAAATAATTTATCACCATATTTATCATCATATTTATCACAGCATGTACTCTCTTCACCTCATAACTCATCTCTTAACTGAACTCAAAGCCCAAATTCTTGTCATTTGATCTTTATCAGAAAAAAATATACAAGGGGTGCCAAATATTACTAATTGTCTATCTTAAACTTGATCAAATAAGCCAATCTTATATTTCTTGTCTTTGCAGCTTTGGATTTTCTTTTCCTGCATGGAAACATCAACAACTTGACACCCCAAGGAGATTAATCTAGCCACCTCATAGACATATAATTAGCACTCTGAAACCTAAAGAGTTCATCATTTGATATTATATTGTCAATCAATTTTCATTATCTATTCATGTGGTTTTCTTGGTATAATAGAGAGGTGGCTTATTATTGCCTTTCTCACATAGTATGAAATGATGGTTTTGCCATCCTCACTAACCTCTCCAGCTCTTCTTACATCACTGCTGCTCCACATAAATGCTTTCTTGCTTTAGATGGGCAGCCAAGTGACCTTCATGACTTGGATACTCTGGTGGGAATATGTACTCTTGGCATACATATTTTTATTCACCCCTCCCAGGAACCTACCATTGAAATGAGGCAACATAACAAGATGAGACAGATGATGATTTCATAAGCCTATGCAAAGGAAGATAAATAGGTTATGCCACTTATTATGCAATATTTGTGGACACTGTTCCACCCCGAATCATAATCTCCCCAATCAGACCTTCCCATCCTTTGTTCTTGCAGTTCTCTAATCCTCCTAATTTCTGATCACAGTTTTCTTGTATTCCTATACTTCTCATCTGCTAAAGCTGTGCTGATGTGGGGAACATCTTACAGTATAATAGAACAGTGTATGTACTGTATACAGTACATCTAGCTTAGATAGCAGTTTTATCCTATCTTTCTTCAAACAGGCAGCTGGACAAGAACCATATAAGTTGCATTGAAGAAGGGGCCTTTCGTGCTCTCCGGGGGCTGGAAGTATTGTAAGTATCTCTCTTTATAAAATATACAAGAGTCCACTTTGTAGTCTTCTCCAATCTCAGGTTTTTCCAAATGTATGGATTCCAAATCTCAGAGTTTTTATTACTGGTAGTAGTTATGCTGTTTGCAGAATTTTGGAGTTGAAATCCACATGTGCGGAGGTGGTATTCAGCAGGTTCTGACCAGTTCTGGAGAACCGGTAGCAGAAATTTTGAGTAGTTCAGAGAACCAGCAAATACCGCCTCTGACTGGAGATTTTACAGTATCCTTCCCCTGCCACACCCACCAAACCACACCCACATAACCGGTAGTAAAAAAAAATTGAATCCCTCCACTACACATGTGAGCACCAAGATGGAAAAGGTGTTCTTATCTTTTGCATCCCAGATTGAGTTACAGACTTAGGAGCCATGGCCAATGTACTCTCAGATCACCCCCTTTGAAAGTGGATTTTGTAAGAGAATTCATAGAACCCATGACTGCCCTTCCATTTGTGGAGAGTCATTTAGTAGATAAATAAATGGTTATCAAACTGAGAAGGGGTCCCCCCATATGTGATTGATAGGAATTTGTGTTTCTACTGAACATTTAATCTGATAGTCTAAAGTGGCTCAGGGTGCCCAGCTTCCTCTCCCAGGTATGGCTGATAAGGACAGCAATTGCTTCCTAGTTTGGGGAACTGAGAGGTTTAGATATAGCTGCTCTTGGGGGAATTGTGGTCATGATGGGCGTGAGGGAATATGATTAGAGTCAGAGTGACTTTTTTCCAGGGACCATGAGGCTGATGTTTGCTCCTGGTCTGGTGGTCAGTTCCTCAGTCTAAGCCCTGGCATCCTGTCAGCAGATTTTCAGAGGCTTTTAGCTGCTGCTTCTGAATGCAAGTTTAGTTTGTAAGAACTAAACTTACCTTATGAATAATTTAGTACTGATTGGTAATTCATGATGAGTAATTTAGAGGGCTAACTGGGCATGTATCACTTCTGGAATTATATCCAGTTAGGGTTTGAGTCTGGCATTAGCAGAAATCCTGGGGCAGGGTGGAAGTGTGGTAATTGTCATTTGGGATCTCATATGGCTTTCAGAACACTGTACCACAGGTCACTGGATATGAGACCCTGCTCATAAAGCTGACCTGTAGGGATCAATTGGGTTTTGTGCTGTTGTACTTTTCCCTGTTGCATAGCAATCTTTTTGCCAGAGCTCCTTGATACCATTTCTGGATTGGGAGTGGAATTCCCCAGACTTAATGCCTTTTGGTATCTGACAAACCACCTCTTCCTGATTATATCTGCCTGCCCCATGAGTCTGGTGGAGAAGACATGCTGCAGGTTCTGTCTGCCAGGGAATTACATCTGGTGGGTCCCAGGAGGTGGACCTTTTCTGCCATAGTGCCCACCTTGTGGAATCTTCTTCCCCAATATTTTTTTATTTTTTAAATTGTGACTGTTTTAATGTATTTGTTTCTAATTAAGTTTAAATTAAGTCACTGCTCAGACTCACTTTCTTGTGAGGTGGACTACTATACAACTATAATAAATAACAGATGATAAATAGATAAATAGGTAGATAGGTAGATGATAGATAGTTAAAATCATATATTTCAAGTATTAAGTGATGCTTTTCCTTTTTCTCATTCCTGCAGGACTTTGAACAACAACAATATCAGCTTCATACCCATCTCCAGCTTCAATCATATGCCCAAACTGCGTACTTTGTGAGCACATAAGGAAATGGCTCCTGGGTGTGATAGGGTGGGGGAGGTAGAAGCTTATTGACTGGGTATCATATGTATCATGATGAACCAGAAATTAATAAATATAAGGGGCTCTGATGGAACTGTTTATGAGAAATTTTAGATTTTGCAGATTACCTTTTGAATTAATGTTTTCACAGTATGAAATGCTCCCAACATGTTGGGTCTTATTATGTGGAGTTCTATAATAATAAGAAACTCATAGCAGATGTTAACATGTAGCCAAACTAGGGTACTTTGGAAAACCTAAATGGGACAATACTGGTAGTTTTTGGATAGAAGAACACCAGAAAATCTCTGGGCTATAAGCTGGGACTGGAAAGCAAAAAACAAAAACTTGGTGAAATCATGAACCAATTCTTATGTTGCTATAAAAACTACTTGTACAAATCCAGGTAGACATTAAAGCTTGACTTGTGAGACACCATAATAACTTGGGAAGATCTTCAAAAGTTTAGCTGTGTGGCCAAAGACATGTAATTCACTCAATCACAAAACCAGTCAAATCTCTTTGTTCAGGTAACATACAGTAAAAAACAAAAACCATTTAGGAAACATAGAATCCAACCCAATTTCAAAAAGGATATAGTATCCCACAAGATCTAGCAAGACATATATCATTGGTAGCCTTTCCCCCATTGGCTTGGCCACTGTTGCCAATCAATGCTTGAGCGATATGTTCTGTGATGCTCAGCTTTAGCTATGATGCTTCTTAAGCTACTTTTTCTCCAGTTCTTTTTCTTTGAAGACTTGATATATAAAATTGGACAATTAATTGTGTTTATGATTCTTATCATACAACAGACTGAATGGAATTTATTAACTTGGACATGACTCAGTCTGAGGTTGGTTAGTGGATTAGTTGACTATCTCAAATGGCCCTTTTTTGAGTGCCTTCCAGGAACAGTGTGGCTGGGTGACCATTTCAACCCACTTCTTATTGCAGAATTCATTCCTAATCATATAGAATCAGAATCCCTTTCAAGAAAATGTCCCCAAGTCAAATTCATTAGCTTTATCCTAGTCTCAAGAACTGGCTTTGCAAATCAGAAGTATCAAGCAAAGGATGCTTTTTTTTTTCTTTTTTCCCACACCTTTGCTTTGTCTCTGCAGCCGCTTGCACTCCAATCAGCTGATCTGTGATTGTCATTTGGGTTGGCTTTCCCAGTGGCTCCGCCAGCGACCTACTATTGGACTCTTCACACAATGTGCTGGTCCCCCATCCCTTCGTGGTCTAAATGTTGCAGAAATCCAAAAGAATGAATTCAGTTGCTCAGGTCAGTGGCATCAGCAAAGTGCTAGGAGCTTTCTCTGTGGGGGCAGAATGAATTTTTTTCCAAGCCTTGTATGAAAATCCTCTTAGGATTCCCAGAACTACCAAGTTCTTGGATTCCCAGAACTACCAGGGGGAGGGTCTTGTCTGCTTTCAGGTTCAAGACCAGATAGCTGGCACCTGTACCAAAGAGTCAATGGTTAAGCCTGCCAATTTGCCTTCCACATATAACTACTCTTTCTTTTATGATAATATGATCTCAGCACTCCTATTTCTATTTTTAGTTAATGCAGAGTAGAAATTGTTTTATGCTGCAACATTTACCTGTGATTCTGAAGAGAATTCTGTTTGACATGGGTTCTCTGGATTGATCAAATAACATCTAGCATACCAGGATCTTCATGTGAACCCAGTCCATTTTAAAATATTATTATTGTTTGAGGCATATCAAGGATAGAAATACATTTATTTTTCTGTAAGAGTTACTCCTTCAGCCAGATAATTATCCAAGTGACATTCAACTAAAGCATGCATCAGAGCTTCACAATTACTTCTCCTTCCCCTTGCCTTCTGGCATCTGCCTTTAAAGAAGGGGCGAATGTAGCACATTGTTTATGACCTAATTACTCTACCATTCCAAGATGAAATATCTTCCTGCCTTCAATAATATTGCTTCTGTTAATATAGTAGCATGACTGTCCTAAGCTGTAACAGGGCATAGAGCTATTACTAAATTCTCCAAAGAGTAAAGCAAATTGGACAATTGGACAACTGATTGGGATTATGGTTCTTAACATACAACAGACTGAATGGGCATGACTGGGCATGACTCAGTCTGAGGTTGGTTAGTGGATTATGTTAGGAATGTAAATCACCTAACAGATATTTGGGTTAGAAATATATAAACCAGGATAGATATTTTAAAACTGTATCTTTAAGAAAATGCAAAACTGTAGTTGGGTGTGGTTTCTCAAATGGCCATAAGATGGAGCCAGAAACCTGGGTTGTTTAGTCTTAGTCTCAGAAGAGAGTGTGTCTGAGTGAGTATCTCTGTTTCCTTCTGTTGGAAAGTATTGCCGTTGCTCCATTTTTTCTAATTGCCTGCTGTTCATGGATTTAATGTAAGTCTGATACTGAACTGTTTTTTGACACTGGACTTTGATATTTGGATTATCCCTGGATTGAAAACTGATGGATTTAACTTAAACCTTTCTGGAAGTAAAAACCTACATTTACTGTACGGTGTATCTGTGTGCTCTGTGTGTATTATTCCAACACTACTCTCTATACGTCTCCCTGCATGCGCTCATTCTCCTAACCGGGAATTACCTCAACAGATTAATTGACTATCTCAAATGGCCCTTTTTTGAGTGCCTTCCGGGAACAGTGGGTGGGTGAATGCCATCATTGTAGAGGCAAACAGAAATCTGGGTGACCATTTCAATCCACTTTTTAATGTAGGTAAAATCTTAACCAGCAGCAACACAGTGTTAATGTTTTTGGATGGTTTCCTCCCTTTGGATGTCTGCACCAGAGAGATAGACCTTATGTCATGCTGTCTTCCTTCTTCCACAGAAATGTTTATTCTATTTCCTCTTCAGTGATTTTCAATCACACTGTAACATGGATCTCTTCAGGAGACAGTATAATATCTTCACTTGCTAGCTATCCTTTTTCTTTAAAGCATCTCCAATATGACTACTAGCTTCCTGCCACCTCCAATTTCAACTTTTTCTTTCTATAAAAGACTATGTGCATGAGTGTATGTGCGTGTTAAATCTTTTCTCAAAGTTAAAAGCTGTGTAAACTCTTCAGATCCGAAATAAAAATATAATCATTATACCATCTTTTCCCTCTGCAAGCTGGAAAGAGTGTAAATTAGAAATATGTAAATATCTAAAAATAATAAGTCCATATTTGATTTGAGACTGCAAGAAAACATTTCCTACTGGAACTCATATTCATTTTGAATATGCCCTTAAACAAGGCTGAGAGAGAACAGAGAACATAAACACCTTATATTTTATGATCTCACAGAAATAGAAGCTGTATGGTAGGGATAATCTGAGACTGGAAAAAAGATGGGAGAGAATGAGAAAAGATTTGACCCTGTGATGAAAGATGTTGCTCGAAACGGTCAGCTAATTGAGTAAATGCCTTTGCTTAGGTCAAGCCAAATATTCCCCACATTATAACATAACATCCACTACAAAGATTAAGGGCATATACAAAAACCTGTTTCTCTGTGTGCACTGCGGAAGCATTCATTCATCTTTGCTCCTCTTGTATAGAGAATCCAATAACTTTCTCATTTTCTCTCTCCAGGCCAAAATGATGCTACCAGAACTCACATCTGCAGTTTTTCATCTGGGTCCTGTCCTGCCATGTGTACTTGTAGCAATGGCATTGTAGATTGTCGTGGCAAAGGTCTAACAGCCATTCCTGCCAACTTACCAGAAACCATGACAGAGATGTGAGTAGGAACATGTTGGGTAGAGAATAATTATGTGATCTAGTAGCAGTGGAGTTAGGGGCAATTTTATCTAGGAGGCTTGTTGTTTTGGCTCTAAATGAGGCTACACTGCCCAGATTAGACTGGAACACAATCTGATGGTTTATCCAGGCTTAAATACAATTTGTAATTAAGTCATGTATTATGTTCAAGTAACTATACTTGGAAAATGAATTATGTAAGTTTGCAGATTGAGATAATTGAGAAATTGTTTACAGTGTGATCATGCAATTACATCCACACAAGTAGCATGCAAATTAATGTACAATGTGCTGAAAAGCAAAGTGTGTATATGATTATATTGCTTCACTAAATGTAAAACTCTTCATGGATTTCCAAAACATATAATACATCCTTTTAATTGTATAAAAATATTATTAATTACTCTGCAAGCTGAGCTGAAAGTCATGCTAGTTTGACTCATGTACAGATAAGGAAAAAAAACTCTCCCTTCTCTTCCGCAGATGATTCTATTTGCTCTCTAAAATGCCCCTACTGAATAATATGGTATTTCATCTATTTTTATTGGTGTACCCCAGTTGTTTTCTTTCTAATGCTTGGCTTATAACATAGACGTCTGGAACTTAATGGCATCAAGTCCATCCCTCCTGGAGCCTTCTCATCATACAAGAAGCTGCGTAGGATGTGAGTGTCTTGATATAGATCATTTCCATCCAATCATTCAGGTTCTGTCAATTACATTTCTCGCCACCTTTGGTTTAGCCTATGCTCTTTTGGTTTTGTGCAGTCTTTGCTCATTAAACAATTAACTTTTTATTCTTGATGTCTATCATCCATAGAGGAGAAGATAAACTGAACAAAAAAATAGGTTGATGAGACCTAAAACAGAGACAAGGCATTTGAAATCCACAGGTGTGATTAGTTATCCTTAAACAGGAAGAATGAATCCAACTCTGAATCTCAGGAGAGTGGTGCAAGAATATTTTATGTCATGTGGGTAAAGAATGGAAGAAATGAGGAATAGGCCAAGGCTTATATATTTCTTCAGCTTTCCAAGATTGTCAAGTGGTCCCTTTGCTGTCCATCATTGTCACAGAAAATATCTACTTATTGTTATCTATAATTCAAGACTTTTAAGCTTGAAATGGCAAATACTGTTTGGGGAAACAGTTTATAGGGAAGAAAAGTGGCAAGGGTTTTGAGTGTTGGTGAAAGTTGATTTTGTCCTATGTTTTAGAGACCTCAGCAACAATCAGATTTCAGAAATTGCACCTGATGCTTTCCAAGGCCTTCGTTCACTCAACTCTCTGTGAGTAGTCAGTGGGGGAAAACAAATGAAATATATTACTACAGTTATGGATGCAAATTCCTGCTTGCATGTTGAGAAAGAATGTTCTTCTTTCGTAACTCCACTTGCTCAACTTAACTGATGCCAACCAGAGTAATACAATATCCTGCAAATGCCAAGCTGGAACTCCCTGAAGATGAAAATCTCTGTTCCTGTCTTTCTTTGACTAATATTTTCTATAGCTATTTCAGTTTCTAGATACTGCCAAATCTCCTTCTTTAGAAATTAATTTGGCTCATCTCCTAAATACAATGCATAGAATAGTTACCTCATAATTCATTTTCATAGTCAGTTAGTTAGTTTCAGAGAGAAAATATTTCTGTGAATCAGGTTTTCATGCCATTATGCTGATTAATTATACTACAGTATTGGAATTCTTCCTTTCAGGGGGTTTGCAGTGGAATGTTTGAAAACTGCTGCTTTATAGAGTTTTAGCTACTCATCTGACTTAAGGAGCTGCATATTTTGGGTGTATTGGATACAGTATTTATAGGAACCCAGTTTTTAATCTTTTTAAATGCTAAAACGTTGTTGACATAAGGAAACTTTATATTTAAAAGTGAGCTTAAGATTAAACAATACACGATAGTCTCCTCTCTCAATACACTATACAGGGCATCACTAATCCAAGGACTGATTTTATTTCTTTTTCAGAGTCTTGTATGGGAACAAGATCATGGAGTTGCCGAAAGGAGTATTTGGGGGTCTCTATGCACTACAACTACTGTAAGCACCAATAAGAAAGATAGTTGAGTGGCTATCTGGATATCAGCATAATAGAAGACCATTAGATGCCTCTATTACAGTCAACTTCATTTCCAGTGACATAGTTATTATTTATTTTCAGAAACTAACAGCTTCCCCAATTGCTTAAAAACTAACGATACTGTCCTCTGTTTTCCTCACTGCCTGCCTTACTCATTTATATTTTCCTCACATGTTCACCCCTAGTTGCTATCATTTAATTTCCTGCACCAACTTCTGCATCTCTTCCTAGCCTACCTTTATTCCCCTTCCAGCTGCATTATTCCAGATGGAAACATTGTTTGTTGATAGCCTTATCAATCTTCCCTGTGCACTTTACTCTCTGTCCCTTTACTTGGCTTGAATTAGGGATGAATAAATAGCTGTATACTTTTTGTCGTTTTCCCAACCTTAAATGAATGGCATCAGTTCTTAAAGACAACTACTGAAAGGTCATACAGATTACTCTGTACATTTTATTATATATATATATATATATATTTGTTTACTCTTTCTTCTGATCCACAGTTTTGCAAGCAGTTTCCACGACTCAGTTAAATGTGATACATTATTCCTAGTGAGATGAGCATTTTTATATGAATACAGTTAATCATACAGCTTGAAAGATGCAAATATTATTTATTTATTTATACAATTTATTGGCTCCTTGAAATATGCAAATATTAGAGAATAACTTTACTTCATTTTCATATTGACTTCAGGTTAAAATGCAGGTTTAATTCATTTATTTGTGTGAGCTTTACTAGTAGTAACTTGAGGGGTGCACCTGGGTTGGTCCTTTGCATAATGAGCAAATAATTTTGTCAAGTATCCAGTACTGTTATCACAGTATGTGCACACATTACTATAGTATGATTGCTCCATCACTCCAGGCTACTGAATGCCAACAAGATTAACTGCATTCGGGCAGATGCCTTTGCTGATCTGCAGAACCTCTCACTGCTCTCTCTTTATGACAACAAGATCCAGACCCTGGCCAAAGGCACTTTTGCCACCCTGCGTGCCATCCAGACACTGTGAGTGCCAGCTTCTGTACAGATTTGTTCAGTAATGATGGGGTGGTAGGAGGATGGTAGAAGATTTGAATTCTGGAGTGCTAAGAGGAAGGCAGACCTGAGTCTGAGGGAAAAGAAAGAACGCTCATCAGGCAACTTTGGGTCAGCAAAATCCATTCCATGGGGTTGGTGCGAGGTAAAAAGAATGGAGGACAAAGTGACAAAGGCTGGTTATAAACCTAATGAATCCATAAATCATGAATTAATAAAATAAAATAAATTCCTAGAGGATGTTCCAGAGCCATTGGCATGCCTGCATGATCTTTGAGAGCTGCCAAAGAGAGGGGCTACTGAAAAAGCATTCAGCTTTGCACTGTCTGGAAGCACCATCTTAGTAACCACACATGGCTCTCAGATCAACCACCTGAACTGCTCACAAATTTCTGAATGGTTTTGCTCAGTTGTTCTTTTTTCTTTCCGAATGCAGCCATCTGGCCCAGAACCCCTTTATTTGTGACTGCAACCTGAAGTGGCTGGCAGACTTCTTGCGTGCCAATCCTATTGAGACAAGTGGTGCTCGTTGTGCCAGTCCCCGGCGTTTGGCCAATAAGCGCATTGGACAGATCAAGAGCAAGAAATTCCGCTGTTCCCGTATGAGCTGCTTTCCTGCTATAGGGTTGCTTTTGAATTTGGGTCTAGGAGAGTGATAACGGGTGCCCTGTGCATATTCTAGTTAGCACACCTTTCAAGAGATTTTGTCTCAACACACACAGACCCTAAAGAAGATGTAGAAATGTTGTCCCATCTTTTCTTTCTTTCTTTCTTTCTTTCTTTCTTTCTTTCTTTCTTTCTTT
>BLBF01000053.1:12609115-12632446 GCA_015471245.1 Laticauda colubrina
TTCTTTCTTTCTTTCTTTCTTTCTTTCTTTCTTTCTTTCTTTCTTTCCTTCCTTCCTTCCTTCCTTCCTTCCTTCCTTCCTTCCTTCCTCCCTCCCTCCCTCTCTTTCCTTCCTTCCTTCCTTCTTCCTTCCTTTCTTCACATAATGCCTCCTTTGTATTTCAGTACCTCCCATTTTTAAATATTCTTGTGCTCAGAGGTCTAAGGAATCAGGATACATATAAACCATAAGCCGTCTTACACCCTGAAAGTGAACAACAGGAATGGCTGGGTTGAAATGACCAACTAGCCTGCAATTCAATCTCTTAGTTAATGTCTAGAACACAGAGATAGATCTGTTTACCATAAATTGGTTGACTAAGTGTTCTAACCTCTTCATTTGAAAAAAAAAAAAATCTTGTGCCAGAACATATGTACAGGCTTGCTCTAATATACTTGAAAGAGTTGTGTTTGCTGTATTTACATTAATATTCTTTGCCCACCTTTCTTTACAGCCAAGGAACAATACTTCATTCCAGGTAAAGAAAATATTATAATGGCATATGATAGGATTGATGTATTGATTGAATGCATTTTTTTTGTTGAGTAGAAAATTCAAAATTGCCCTTTAAGATGAATGGCTTATCTTAAAACTTCCAAGTGCAATTGAATGGCTTAAGGCCATGTCCCACTGCACCAACGGATGCAAAGAGGATGTAAAACGTTAAAAAAAGCTTGCCATCTGTTGGAAAACGCGATGCATCCGTTGTGTACTCACTGCATATGTGTTTCATATGCTCTATCCCTCCAGCATCCGTCCACTGATATTTCATCCGCCCAAGAAGTTTTGAGCTGCACAAAACTTTGTGAACGGATGAACTTTCCGCTGTATACAATGTAAATCCGTGACATCCGAGAAACAAATGTTCTATGTCCGTTTATCATCCGTTAAATGTCCGCTGTATCCTCTCTGCATCCTCTGGGCTTCCTTGCAACTCACATCCGCTGCAGCTGAAAACGGAAAGAGGGAGGAAACAAAAGGTACATGGAACGTCTACACAGCGTTAGCAGCACGGAAATAGAAAAGATGCGCAGTGAACGGTTTGCATCTGATATACATCTGCTAGGCTTCCTATGAACATCCACTTAACATCCCCGCTACATACTACCCACGTCCGTTCTTTTCCGTTCTGTTTATGCAAATTTTTGCCACTTTTTGGAGCGGATAACAACGGATGGAACCACCCCCAAAATTTTGCTCGTCCGCTGTGTCCTTTATGCATACATTTTGCGTCCGTCGGCCAGTGGGACAGGGCCTTTATGTTTAAATAACTTATGTTAAAACTTGCAGATGTAGCTCAGTACTGGTAATTCCCTGTAAAATATTTTGTGGCATAAGCCTTGTTATCTAAGAGAGCATCAATCTTCTGTAGTTTTTGCCTGTTGTGTATGCTTATCCAGAGTTGATGATTCCAGGATTCATCTATTAAGCAATATTATCTGATGGGTTCTAGAAAATGTGCTTTCACTGTTCATGTGCCACCAGGAGAACATTGTCTTCCCCTTCCCCAACCATGTTTAAAACAATCATTAAAACGTAGTCTTTCCTTGGTTTAGAATGGATTACATGTGGGGTAATACAGGTCATCCTTGACTTACAACAGTTTGTTTAGTGACCATTTGAAGTTACAATGGTACTGAAAAAAGTGATTTATAACCATTTTTCACAGTTACAACCATTGCAGCATTTCCATGGTCATGTGATCAAAATTCAGATGTTTGGCAACTGACTCATATTTATAATGGCTGCAGTGTCCCAAAGTCATGTGATCACCTTTTGTGACCTTCTGACAAACAAAGTCAATGGGGAAGCCAGATTCCCTTAAACAACAGTGTTACTAATTTAACAACTGCAATGATTCACTTAACAAGTGAATGGCAAGAGAGGTTATTAAATGGAGCAAAATTCACTTAATAAATGTCTCACCTAGCAACAGAAAGTTTGAGCTCAATTGTGGTTGTAAGTTGAGGACTATGCAATCAGGTACTTTATGCAACAGTGGCCTTGGTTACATGTTGCTACAGCAATTCCAAAATAAGAATCCCCACTTCTGAGGCAGATGGAGACAGCAATGTGTGGCCTGAGTTAATTAGAAGATGAACTGAAAACCCCAATGGGAAAATTGGTTTTCAGAGCAGAATTATAACTAGAGTTAACTTTTAAAAGCAAGCATTATGAGATCTATCCAAGCAAGAACAATGAGATCGGATGAAGTGAAATAAAACACTTATGTGGAAATGTCTTTATTCTTGACTATGAAATAGTAAGAGTACATTTGGAAGACTAACCAATGGAAAATCCTGCTTAATATGCTTGCAGGCTGATCTATCAGGCTCTTTTTATTGAGAGCACAGGGGTAGAGAAAGGACATATTTTGATTTTGGAGATGATCCCTGCTCTTCTCTGTTGTGTGCAGAGAAGTGACAATGATTACACCCAAGTGTAGTAAAGAGCATTTCCTTGTCTTTTAGAATAAGGTTCCCTAGCAGTACAGCTATCTTTAATTCACACTTCATTTTTTTCTGGCAGGTACGGAGGATTATCATTTGAACAGTGAATGTCATAGTGATGTGGTTTGCCCAGCCAAGTGCCGCTGTGAAGCCAATGTGGTGGAGTGTTCCAATCTGAGGCTGACAAAGATCCCAGAGCGCCTCCCACAGGCTACTGCTGAATTGTAAGCTCTGAACTTGCCTTGCCCATCATTGAACATCCATTCATGTCTTTTCACAATCTAAACAGACTGCTCTTTCCTTCTTTGTCTTTCCTATGGCTCCTTCACACAATGAATTGTGAAGTGTCATTATTTTTAGGATGTGTTGTGCCACTGTTCCTTAATAAGATAAAGTGAGATGCAATACTATTCCATGTGCACTCTCTTTGGAGAACTCTGTACACATTTTTTTATTGATTTATTTATTTTTGTCAATTGCTTACAAGATAATAGGTATAAGTAAAAACATAGTTATGAATACATGCAATGGGTACATATAAGAAAAATAATAGGACTAGGACGGTAGGCATGTTGGTGCGCTTATGCATGCCCCCTACAGACCTTTTAGGAAAGGGTGAGGTCAATATTAGACAGTCTAAGGTTAAAGTTTTTGGGGTTTGGGGAAGAAACCACAGAGTCAGATAGAGTATTCCAGACATTGACCACTCTGTTGCTGAAGTTGTATTTCCTGCAATCAACTTTGGTGCGATGAACCTTGAGTTTGCATCTATTGTTTGCTCTTGTGTTGTTATGATGAAGCTGAAGTATTCATTGACAGGTAGGACATTGCAGTGTATGATCTTATATACTATACTTAGATCGGACTGAAGGCGGTGTAGTTGTAGATTTTCTAAGTCTAGAATTTCGAATCTGGTGACATAAGGTATTCTGCAACGAGTAGAGGGAGTGGAGAACTCTTCTTGTGAAATATTTCTGGACTTTCTCAACTGTGTTAATATCAGATACGTAATGTGGGTTCCAGACTGATGAGCTGTATTCAAATATAGGTCTAGCAAATGTTTTGTATGCTCTAGTTATTAGTGTAATATTACCAGAGGAAAAGCTACGTAAGATTAGGTTAACAACTCTTAACACCTTTTTGGCTATGTAATTACAATGGGCTCTAGCACTTAGATCATTAGAGATGAGTACTCCAAGATCCTTGACAGAGTTTGGATCATCAACAAGGTCTTGACTATTCAGCCTGTATTTTCTGATTTATTTATTTTTTTGCCAATAAGTAGGACAGAGCATTTATTTGTTGAGATTTGAAGTTGCCATTTGTTTGACATTCTGATACATTGTCAAGGTCATTTTGAAGGGTAGCAGTATTGTCTGTGGTGTTGAATAGCTTTACATCATCAGTGAAGAGAATGCAGTTGCTCTTGATATGATCACAGTGGTCATTTATGTAGAGTATGAAAAGAGTTGCTCCTAGAACACTGCCTTGGGGGACACCACTGTTAACAGGTACAGAATTTGATAGGACGCTCCCATTTGTTGTCTGTTTGACAGGAATGCTTCTATCCAGTTATGCAGATGTCCAGAGAGACCATAAGATTTTAGTTTTAGGAGTAGTTTGTTGTATACCACTGAATCAAAGGCTTTACAGAAGTCTATGTAGATTGCGTCTGTTGCTTTGCCCTGATCAAGTTATGTAGTGCATATATTTTTGCAGTGTAAGAGTTGCAGATTACATGATAGGTTTTTTTCCTGAAACCAAATTGTTTATTAGAGAGTAGACTGTTTCTAAGTGGAGGATGATGGATTGGTTAATAATGACTTTACAGGTGATGCAGCATAAAGAGATTGGTCTGTAATTTTTGATTGGTCAGCCTAATTTTTAGGCTGGAGTCTCCTTTTTTGAAGATAGGGATGACCGTGGTTTGTGACCATAGTTTTGGCAAGGAGCTGGTCCTAAAAGATTTTTCAAAGATTATGCTTAGAAGTTTGGCTTTGACAGTGGATAGCTTTTTTAAGAAGTCGGCACATATTCCGTCTGGTTCAATAGATAGAAATGGTTTTAGATTGTGTAGTGCTTTTTCAACATTGTCTTCTGTAAAATCCATATGTATTAGATCATTGTATAGTTGTCTGTGGTTCGACTAGGAAATACTGGGCATGATCCATTGCTGTTTACAAATACTGAGCCAAAGAATGTGTTAAAGAGACTTTAATAGTGTCATCATTGCAGTCTTCACCATTAGGTCCTTTCAGGGGTGGGATGGACCTTGAGTCTTTTAGTTTGTTGTTTACAAAATTGTAGAAAGCACGGGTGGAATTAGTGCATAGAAGATTTTCTTCTTGTTTAATGTGATAATTGGTGCATTCAGTCTTTATCTGGTGGCATAGATTTTTGTATCAGCTTTTGAAGTTGGCAACGTGACCAGATTTGTTTTTCCCCCAAAGTGACGTCTTACTGGATTGAAGCTTCCATATTGTTATGGGTATTTTTTTTTTTTTTTTTGGTTTAGGGAGTTGTTAATGGTACATATAATGGTACATATATATTTTGATGGCTCTTTTGACTTCAAGTAAAAATATGTTGTCATGGTCTTCTACAGTATTTGCATCCAGAGAATAGAAATTGCCAAGGGATGAGAGATTGTTGTTTATAAGATCATAGTTGCTTTTTTTGAAGTTATAATTGGGGATTCCGTCATTGTGATGATTTTTGTGTGTATGTATGTTGAGACAAAAGTCAATCATGTTGTGGTCATGTCCTTCTCAAGAAATCCCCAAGCTTTCCTTGTGACACTCACTTCATTTTTTCCCTATTCTGGATGATATTTGTATAAGAAAGCATGGGTCTTATATTGTTCATGCAGCATAAGTCTTTGCTCTCAGGCTTGCATATTTATTTTATTTTATTTTATTTCCTGTGCAGACGCTTGAATAACAATGAAATCACAGTGGTGGAGGCAACAGGTGTCTTCAAGAAACTATCACATTTAAAGAAAATGTGAGTTATATGGATAAGAGCTTCTTGGAACACATTGCTCCTTATATAGGATTTAGAGTGGGCTTTACAGCATAGCAATGTTTTTTAAAGATGTGGCAGAGAAAGAGCTGACAAAGTTCCTACAGGCATTGTTATAAATGGATATAAAGAACTATGATGGATCCATCTACTATTTCCTTGCATATATGAAGTCTACAACAAGGGCATTGTGTAATAGCACCCTCCTGTTCACATTGCCTAGCAATTTTAGGAGACATATGTCTTCTGATCGTGGAAGTAATACATAGCTAGTTTAACTAGTGTTATTCTTCAGGAAAGAGATGCAAATATGCCTAGACTTTGATCAATCTCTCAGCAATTTGCTTGAAGTTAAAAAATTAGGCCTAAAATTATGACAGATGTTCAAGTGGATACAGAACTAGTCTGGGAGGGGAGGATTAAAAGTTGCTAAATAAAACCCACTTTCAGCATTGGATCTATTGGAACTTGTCTTCTTTTATTACTGTTGAAGTTACAGATCCTGGCAGACTGTGAACTAAGCTTCAACCCTAGTTCCTATATTGACTTCCTGCTCCTTGCTTTCCTAGAAATTTGAGCAACAACAAAGTCTCAGAGATCGAGGATGGGGCCTTTGAGGGGGCAGCCTCAGTGAGCGAGTTACATTTGACTGCTAACCAGTTAGAGTCAGTGCGCAGCTCCATGTTCCGGGGCTTGGATGGGCTGCGAACACTGTAAGTCAGGCCTAATTGGGAATAGTGGGGGAGGGAGCACCATTTTGCAGAATATTGATGCTTCATCCTGACAACTAAACAATTGTTGCTGCAAAATGGCTTCTTTCCATCTTCTTTTTTCTCCTCAGGATGCTGAGGAACAATCGCATCAACTGTATTCACAATGACAGCTTCACTGGGCTGCGCAATGTGCGCCTTCTCTCCTTGTATGACAATCAGATCAGCATTATTTCACCGGGGGCTTTTGATACGTTGCAGTCACTCTCTACTCTGTGAGTTGTGAGGAAGGGAAATTTTAGTTTAATATAACCCATGGTCCTTTCTCTTGGATTTTTATTTTATTGTTCCTTTCCAAACTATTTTCTGGTCTCAGAAATGTGCTTCCATCATGAACTTATCCAGGTTCTGGAGTGTTCCCATTTGAAATTTAGTATAGTTATTAGAGAACTGTTTGCAAAAAGTCAGATATCTAGAGTCATGACTAGACAAGAGGACATTTTTGTTGGGGAGAATGGCCCTCTTCACTTTCAGTGGGGGCCATAGTTGAAATGCTGCAGTTGCTGAAGTAGGCATTTATCACTGTTTCAAAACATGGGATGTTGCTGAGAAACTATTTTGCATATTGCTAATATTTGATTTTATCTCGCAATTTTGTAAGTCTCTTGATGAGGGAGTAAAGCTATTAAAAATACAGAAATGGTAACAAATGAATATTTATTTGCTTGAGTCAAAATAGAGTTTCATCTTATCTTCTAAGCTTGTTCTTGCTCTTTACAGTTGCAGGGGGAGCACTGAGGTACAAGGGTAACAATTTGCCTAAGACAACTTTATGAGTTTATATTTCAAAGGGAAGACTTGTGCAAGTTTTCTTAACTCAGAAATCCTTGATTTAGTTCATGATCTCCCCAAATGAAAGATGGTCTAGAGTAGTGTTGGGAAAGACACAAGAGAACAGACAGTTCTATTGAATTGGATGAAAGCTCGATGTTACCCAACATTCTGTTCTCACAATGGCCAACCAGATGCTAACAGGAAGCCCAGAGGCACTATACCAGTATACAGGGGTGGGTTTTAAAAATTTTAGCAAAGGATTCTCTGCCCGGTTGCTTAGTCGGTGTGGCCATGGGGATTTGACCTACTTGGCCTCCTGCACCATGGAGGGGCGGGGGTGTTTTTGCCCTCCTCAGGCTCTGGAAGCTTTTCTCAAGCCTCCGGGAGGGTGAAAACGGCTTCCCCCAGGCTCCAGGGGCTCTCTGGAAGTTGGAAATGGGAACATTTCCAGCCTTCCTGAACTTCCAGGAGGCCCATTTTTTGCCCTCCCTGAGCGAAAAGCTAATCTGAATGGTCTACAGTTGGTCTGTTCTTGAAACCTTGAAGAATTCATGGTAATCAATGAAGACCACTCTTAATTACCAGCAGTAATTACCAGCAGCTCCCCAATCCTATAGACCATAATTATAAAATGATGGTGTAACAATATTTTAACATCCCCTTTTGGGAAAGAGTGGCAGTAAACAATGCTAGTCTAGGTGCTAGTTATCAAGTTAGATAATATGTAAAGTATTATCAACTTGATAATATGTAAAGTAGATGTATATTATCAAAATATAATTAGATGTTTACCAGATATGAGAAAGGTGATTGGTTTAAAAGAGGTCAGGAAACTTCATTCCAACTGTAGGCAGTTAAAATTTCCATGGACAGTGGTATTATTTATCTTCTTTACATAACCTTTGAACCCAGGAACCTACTGGCTAACCCCTTCAATTGCAATTGTCATCTGGCCTGGCTGGGTGATTGGCTTCGCAAGAGGAAGATTGTGACTGGAAATCCACGCTGCCACAATCCGGATTTTCTGCGCCAAATCCCACTACAGGATGTTGCCTTCCCCGACTTCAGGTGTGAGGAAGGTAACTTATGGGCTTTTAGATTTTTGGTAATAGCATGGACAACAAAGCAAATATGCAAGCTTTACACAGTGAGGTTTTTCATATATGCGCGCCAAATCACTTTGTATCTTCTAAAAGAGCAGTGTGATCCAGATTAATAATCATGCTTAAACATGCTGCAAAGTTTAATTGACTTCTTTATCCCTTTGTAAATCTAAAATAGCATAAGGTACTCACATAAACAGACACTGCAAAATAATGGACAGTCTCATTCTATCAACATATTTTACTTAGATTTTTACTATTAAATCATATAGTTCAGTTCCATTAATGTATCAGTTTATTTTGATGCACATGGCTAAATAAAATATATATATTGCTCAGTCTACCCATTTTTGCAAATATTTCTTTTAATATGCACATATCATGCAACTTTTACCAATATACACATTTTTGTGTGCCTTTCTTTCCAGATGTTTAAACCTATCCCAATCAGCAAACTATTTTTGTATGAATGTTTTATTCAGAAAATTACATCAGAGTATTAGGAAAATCATAAATATCAAATAATGACAGCTGCATTTTTGTCTACATATAGGTTAGGAAAACTTGAAATGAATTAGTTTTTCCTTTACTTTTAATGTGTCAGACCTCTAGTGGTCTAACTTGAGCAAGTCATTCCAAAGGTGCAAAAGCAATTCACACTTCATATTGACTGAAATGGGGACAGCATAAAAGGCTATGATGAAAACCACAAAAAATACAGGTGAAAGTGAGGTGAGGACTAGAGTGGAGTTACATGCAATGACTCATTTCAAATTCCTTTGGGCACTCTGTGGAGAAATTCTAAGAGCTGCAATTTGTGGGACAGTTGTACAGTTTTCTGCACTCTTCCTATTCTTTGGATAGAAATTATCATATGTCATGTTGACCTTGGCTATGTCATTTAAAAATACATGGGCATAGCCAACTGTCCTAATATGACATACACAATTCTGAGTCCTTTAGATATATAGGAACTAAGCATTGAAGGGTAGCTCAAGGTATAGAAAGCCACAAATTAGCTGAAATGTTATTGTTCCTAAATATGCATGGAGTTATAATTATGTAGTGATTCCTAGAGTTGTGTCTACTGATTTTAAGCATTCTTTTTTCAGCTTGAACAGTTTGTTAAAGGCAAAGCAATTTAATTAGCCATGATGTTTAACCATCCACATTAAGTAAGTGAAGTATCTTGATGCAAAATACTGATTCACTGAAGGAATAAATCACATGAATTTGGCAAGCACGTCATTGCCCTTGATCCAATGCAGTAGCTGCTTTCAACTTAGCCTTGTGTGGAGAATAGGTAGGGATGGCTCCAACCCAGAAAAAATTAATCACAGTAACTTAGCTTTTTGAATACACTTCTCTGCCTTGAAACCTTCTTATAAATCAATACAAAGGCACTGTTACGAAAGGGACCATTCTATCACTTCCCATAAAAACCTACATTGCTATTTGTAATAAATTAATCACATCAGTTGATTAACATCGCAAGTTTTAATTGTTCCTGACATTTCTGACTCTTGAAGACCTACATACTAATAGAAAACCCGGAATTTCTTGCAAAGATTTGAGACAATTCTTTTATCTTGAATCTCATGTTGCATTCTTCTTGGCTTGTCCCTTGGCAGGTCAGGAGGAGACCATCTGCTTCCCGCGTCCTCAGTGCCCCCAGGAATGCACTTGCCTAGACACAGTAGTTCGCTGCAGCAATAAGCACCTGAAAAGCCTTCCAAAAGGGATACCCAAGAATGTTACTGAGCTGTGAGTATAGATATGTAGGATATCGGTTGGAGGGGGCATTATGAGAACTGGCATGTTGTAGCCATGGATGAAATGGTCAGCATAACTTTTTTAGGCTAACAATCACACTTGGTTTTGAGGTGGTGCTAGGGACTGGAGTCCCCAAAAGTAGAACAAAAATATGGGTGGAATCAGTACAAAACTTAATTTCTTTTAGAAGACATTATATTAATTAAATCCAGTTGATATGATTGTTTGCCATTATTTTAACATCTTTTTAAATCACATTAATATGACGCATGCAACTAGCAAATTTTGCAAGCGATAATAGAGTTATATCCACATTTTTAGGGGCTGGTTAGGTTGTACTCTCTGGATTTGAAGCGGCAAACTGACTAATGCATCTAATCTCTTGAGCTGCACAATATTTGCAATTTTGCTGCCATTAGTATGAAGAAAGATTTAAAATATTTTTGGATATTTTGAACTATTATTTCTGTGTGGCAAATGCATTTATTGGGGTATTAAGTTTGTTGTTCTGGTTTATCATCCACAAATAATTAATCTGTGGCATGCAGAAAAGACCACACTTATCAATATGTTGCTTTGTAATGTTAATGAACCATCTGCATAGTAATAAGAAGACAAGGTAATATACCTTTATACTATACATTTCACACACAGAGATCTTGAACTTTGCTCTTTTAGCAGTTTTTACTCTTTACTATTTTGCAGCTATTTGGATGGCAACCAATTCATCCTTATTCCAGGACAACTCTCCACCTTCCGTTACTTGCAGCTAGTGTAAGTGTCCAAGAAGCTCTAAGAAGTTATTCATCTGATGAAATTGACAGTGGTCTTTCCTGGAGATGGTAGATTAAATATAAGGATCATAACACCCTGTAGGATGTTCTGAAAACTGCTAAGATCTTCACCATAATATAGATGCATTTTCTCCAATTTGCTGACTCGAGATGAGTAGGTGTGACCGAGATTCCTTTGCTGCATATCTAATTGGACTAAATAGGAAGAGACATAAATTGTAGCTCAATGTGTTGTTAATTGATGTAGTGCTACAAATTAAAGCTGGTGCGGAAAATAAGGGGGTATATAGCAGCTCTTAGTAGAAGCAGATGGTCAGGATGTTACTAATATGCCAGTGAAGCATGACATAGTTGTAAACAAAAGTAAAACATAAGGCCAGACTGCCCTGTACGACCCAGTGATTTATCTTTCATATTCTTTTTTTCACTAATTAGGAAAAGGCAATATTTCATTAAAAGCATAAAATGCCATAGAATTATGTACATTGAAACAGAAGGGGATAACACAAGACCAGGAAACAGTCAGGAGAGTTAATCTCCTCTTACCTTACAGTATGTATTCTCCATAAGAAAACATTTACATTACACAAAATGATGCTTGAAGCAGAAAATGGAAAAATCTTAAGAAAAAAAATTATTAGGAAACATTTTAGATTCAATCTTCTTACTGATTACTCTTCTAAATTTAGTCTTCTTAGTCATGACACCTTCTTACAGCAAATAAAGTTGCAGGGTTCTTACAAGAAAAGCTCAGCCATTTTGAATAGGATACAGCTAATTTAAAGTAGAATAATGGATTGCATCACACAATTGTCATGAGATTAGTTGCATGAAAGTGCTGATAAACCATAAAGCAGATTTATCAGTATATGTGATAGATATCCTGGCACTGCAATTGCAAAGGATTGTTGATTTTTGCTTGAGAAATGAGAGGAAGGGAGTAAGATTGAGATAAAAATGATATTAGAACCTGCACTGTGCTTCTGTTTTGCAGAGACCTGAGCAACAATAAGATCAGTTTCCTCAGCAACAATTCCTTCACCAATATGAGCCAACTGACTACTTTGTGAGTGTTTTCTAACAGAGCTGAACCTAAAAGAGTTGTGCTCCTTCAGATTGTAGGGACAGATAATTATTGGGTTCCTGTGGTGAAAACCTGGGCAAAGGCTACATCCACTAAATTTTTATCCCTTGTACTCTAAACCTAGCAGGAAATCCAAATTCTTGCTGCCTCTAACACATTCTTACCAGGTACCTGGAACAGGCCTAAGCTGACCTGCTCTCTATCCAGCTTTAGCACAAGATGACCCAAGGCCTGTGATCTGACTATAATTCCAGCCCTGCCTCCTGTCAACTAGCATTTGAAAAGCCTGTTTCATTTAGAATGCATAATGCTGTAATCATGCACCTTTTTTTCTTTTCTCAGTGGCTTATTTTTTAAAAAAAACATGTAATTACCTGACCGCTATTTGGCAGAAAAGAATACAGTTAATGTATGGGATGTAATTACACAATATGTGAATGTTTAAATTGTTTCTGCCTCTCTCTAATTTCACCTAGGATCCTCAGCTACAATGCACTGCAGTGTATCCCCTCACTAGCCTTTGAAGGTCTCCATTCACTACGGCTGCTGTATGTATCTTGTGTTTTGCACTCAATTCATATCACCTGTCCCTCCTTATTCATTTCTCTGAGGAATCTCCTGTTTGTGGTTTACTGGAAAATGAATTTTGCCTGGTCATTATTTTGTTTTAATAGATTGCACCCAGGCAAAGAATACAGAACATTTGGAATTGGGAGTGGGTAGGTGTTGAGAAAATGACTTCCATTTTAAAGGACCAATCATAAATCACACATTTACTATAAGGCAAATTTATGACACATCTTTCCATCATTACCCTAGCCTAGCCTCCCGAATACTTTCTACTACCTCAAAAATCAACTTTGTTTTTTACAGGCAGGTGGGCTGACTACCAAATAAAGCAGTATATTGCTTAAAGAGAATATTAGAGGCTGGATCTTTACTTTGTTGCAAGCCAAGTTCCGTTTTATGTTTAAACTAAAAGATGCTTTAAATAAAAAAGTCAGGTGAAACAGACTTTTCTGTTTCAGAAAGTCAAAAGAAAGTTTCAGAGGAGTCGAAAGAAATGGCCGTGGGGTAGAGGGGCCCTTGGGTCCCATTCCCCCTTATTGTTGGGTGCCTGGTTATTCCCTTCATATAGTCCATGTTTGTATAAGGTATATATACAACTATTGTCTTGCATTATTGTCCATTACTCACTTGTGTTTCCTGCCAAGGAAAAAATTATCTTGTATGAGTTCATTAGAGACCAGGATTCCCATCCCATAGAAGCTTAAATTGCCTTTATTTTGATGTTCTGGAGATCAGAAATGGCGTAATGGCAGAGAAAACAACCCCTTGATATATATTTATGTAAATTAGAATATACCTGTAAGTTATGGTGTCAGATATAGTGAAGTAATGAAGGTTGAGCTGAAAAATGCAAAAAACAAAAGTTAATTGAGAATAGAGAAAATGTGTGTTATAATAGTAAGAAATATCTAGGGCTTCTCTTTCTTATCTCCCTTGTCCTTGCTTCCCATTGTTTTCCTGGCCTCTAAATATTCTTTCTCCTTGTGATCAACATTTCTTTGTCTTCCCATTTATGGCTTTACTAGCCTTTTTATTGCTCCTCTATGGGGCCCAGGAGAGATGAATGGACTGGGGTGGGTATGGGTGATATCTGCTTAGTCTAGCTGATAACCATTTTTTTATTTCTGTCCCATCCTTTGGAGTTCAGACTGTTCTGCATCTCTGAAAACTTTACTCAAATGAGCCCTTATAATTCCATTTTTTCTTCCTTCATTTCTAAATTGTGCTTTGAAATCCAGGGCTTAACTGGTAGAAAAGATGGCCTGCTGATGGAGGAATAAAATGAGTAATAAACATATTCTGCAAGAGGCAATACAGGTAGTCCTTGACTTACAACAGTTTGTTTAATGACCATTCGAAGATAGAATGGCATGGATAATTTTTCCACACTTACAATCCTGGCAGGATCCCCATTGTCACATAATGAAAATTCAGACATTTGGCAACTGACTAATATTTATGACGGTTGTAGTATCAGGCATCATGTGATCACCTTTTGCATCTTCTGACAAGCAAAGTCAATGGGGAAGCTGGATTCACTTAACAACCATGCCACTAACTTAAAAACTGGAGTGATTCACTTAACAACTGTGGCAAGAAAGGCCATAAAATGGGGCAAAACTTACTTAGCAAATGTTTTACTTGGCAACAGATGTTTTGGGCTCAGTTATGGTTGTAGGTTGAGGACTACCTGTATAATTTAATTATTCTGTTGTGTAAATATGAGTTGTTCTCGAGTTATGGCTATAATTAAACCTTGCAATTGTAATCATAAGTTGTGATGGTTGCAAAGCATCACATGATCAGACCCACTCGTAACATCCTTTTGGAGTAGTCATTAAGTGAACACAAGCACAACTCATTGCTATGGGGTATTATTTTTTCACAGGGCACTACAAATAGCCATAAGTACAGGTTGGTTGTCAAGTGCTCAAAATATGCGGTGGGGGGGGGGTCAGATCTTGGAACTTTGGACAGATCATTAGGTTTTTTTGGGGGGGGATGGGTTCCATCGTAACTTCAAACTGTTGCTAAGCGACTGATTATAAATTGAGAACTATTAGTATTGTTCAAGTAAATATCTATGTTCCCAGCTGTATGATGAGAGGATGCCAAATGAATATGAATCTCCAGTAAATAGAAAAGGGACATTGGTGTAAACTGAGTACTATAACCTGAGATTACATGCTTGATTAAGTTCTGCAACAAAAAAAACATGCTTTAAAAAGAGTTATGTCTCCTCTTATAAACAAATTCATTTGCACCAAAAAGGTCATGTTACTCTTTTTACAGCACAAAGATCAATAATAAAACCTATGGAAATGATATTCCATAGTATAGGATAGAAGGAGAATGGTTGGAACAAACTAGACTGGCTATTCACCCCAGTCTTAGCCCGGCCACAGGCATGGCAGGATGAAGCATTGCCTTTGACATCAGAGCTTACTCTTTCATTCGATTCTGATGCAACGTTTTGAACACTCATTATATGTCTCACGGCTTTATTATCATGGCAAAGTAGTAATATTTATTCCCTGAGAGGAAGAGGAAGAAAGAAAAGAGTGTTGTGAAAGGAGTATCCATCAGTTACGTGGAGAAAAATTGGTTAGGGGGGGCTCCCTGGCATCTCTGTCTCCTGCATATGAGTCTTGTTGTTGCAAACCAATCCAATCCAACAGATCTACTGCCTGTTTCGCTGCATGACTCTTTTGCAGGGAGGTGGAGGTGGAGGAGATGGCCAGGGCATATTCTACTTAATCTTGCATGAGAGTGCATGTAAAAGCGTTTTATATGAACTAGAACAGGGGTCCCCAAACTTGGCAACTTTACGACTTGTGGACTTCAATTCCCAGAATTCTGAAAGTTGAAGTCCACAAGTCTTAAAGTTGCCAAGTTTGGAGACCTCTGAATTAGAAACATAGTTGACACAAAAAAGGTGGAGAAAACGTGTGCCCCTGATCTGACATGGGATGAGTGTCTGAGATTTCTGCAGATGCTCCATGTTCTTGATGGGCTGCTCCCTTCAAGAAAAACTTCCACTGTTGGAATGTTACTTTAAAAAAAAAAACTTTATTGATTACAAAACAAAACATCAAACAAACACAACACACAGAAGAAGAAAGAAAAGAAATAGAAAAAAAAAGAAAATGATTTAAAAAAACATTTGGAATGTTACTTTTATGGCCCACAGATCTTTACTTGAATATATCATAGTTCCTTTCAGTCAGGAGGAATAAGGTGAAAGTCCCCCCAAAATACTCCACTCCCTTTGTCAAAACCTGCAAGGGAACAGCTCTCAAAGCCGATTCTAGGGCACCAATTTCCACAGCAAAGGGGGCGCTGGGTTCTGGATGCCTGAGTAGCACTTGGGATCAAAAGAGATTTTTTTCAGGGTGGTTTGCTCTTGAGTAGAGCATTTAAATTTCTTTCTTCAAAAGAAATTTGATGTCAGAGTGGGTCTTCTAAAAAAAATCAGTATGATGTCTGAATGTATCCAGATCAAATTGTAATCTTCTCTTAAGTCCAATTTAGTGAAAATGCCTGCCTTCTGAGAATGATTCGGCAGATCTGAAATAAGAGGCATTGCATAGTGGTTGCTAATGGTTACAGAATTCAGAAGTCTGTAATTGTGTACAATTCTCAAGGAATTATCTTGCTTTTTTTTACAAGAAACATTGGCAGACGCTGGATATGTAGAAGAGTAAATAAATCCTTTCTTCAGATTTTCATCCAGATACTATTCTAAAATGATTAACTCTTTCATAGACAGAGGCTATTATCTTTTGTGGGGCACCTGGCTTCAGGTTTTAAGTTGGTACTGCAGTCATACTCATACACCCAATGAGGAGACAAGACAGCTACTGTCTCTTTCACCAAAGCAACAGGAAAATCAGGTACTTTTCTGACAAGGGGGGCAATTCAGGCTGCATAGGAGGAAGAGAAGGAAAAGAGTGCAGGCTTATAAATGGTACTGTTGATACTTGGAGAGAAATTGCTTCCTGCATCTAATGGATAGTGGATTTTGAATTATAGCTACACTATGCTGAGTATAGGAACATGTATACTCAAAAATGTGATACAGAGTGGCAAAAATTCTGTATTATTATTTATTTTCAATTGGAGAATACTGCACCTAAAAGAAATTGTCCTTCAATTGTCTCAACTAAAAGGACTTTAGGACAACTCGGCACAGCCAGCTTGGTGCAGCCAGCTTACTGCTGTCAGCTCACCATCACCAAGTCACCTCTGCTAACTCACTGCCTCCAAGTCGCTGCAGGATAACAATGAAGGCAACCCATTTTCACATGCATACACACATCACTGCCTGTCTCAGCTACCACCACTGTTGTCCCTGGTCTCTTTGGCCTGGAATTCAGCACAGTGGCAGCATCAGGGAAGAGGGGGTGTATGTGAAAATTGGACGCCCCTGGCTGCCATCATCTTCCTGCTACCTGCCTGTCGTCCCTGCCCCCTGTCTCTTTGGGCCAGACCTTGGTGTGGTGGGAGTGGCGGTGGTGGTGAGAGGGGTGGGTGTGAAAATGGGAAGCCTCCAGCCATCAATGCCGCTCTGTACTCTGCCTACCCACTTGCTCTCCCTGTGGAGTTGTCCCCATGGTGAGTTGTCTGTGTGGAGTTGCCCTGCAACGAATTGGCGGTGGCAAGCTGCTGTTGTAGAGTTGGCTGTGTCAAGCTGGCCATGCGGAGTTGTCCCATTCTGACTAACAAAGGGTTCTATAATAACTACTTGGGAAATGCAAACTAACACATTGTAGTTTCATCTATGAAGTTAGTTGTGCCAAAGTCTTTGTATAGAAAATTGTATTTCTGCATCAGCAAAAAAAACAATAACAACAGGAATAATATCTGCTGTTATTTGCCATGTGAAGTTTCTTTTTTTTTCAGGGACCCTGTTAAGCATCTGTCTTTCTGATGAGAGAGAAATGCTTTCAAGATTGTTGTCAGGCCTTTAAAGTAGACAAGATCAATTAATTGGGCACAGAAGGTATTCCAGGAATTTGTATAATTCTGTAGGATAAAATAGCAGAATCTTGACAGTCTCTCAGTTTCTCTGTGCCCCATTTTACACAATCAAGATTAAGTGCAGCTATTTTGAGAGTTTGGTTATTTATGCTCTCCTTTTTTCTCAGGACTGATTAATCTTTTCTGAAAGTTCCTTAGTGGTTCAGTCATCATTTCTCCATTCCCAAGACCAAGTCTTCATTTCTTCTTAATAGAAACTCAATATTACAAATTTTCAGAGCAGGTATCATTTTAAGAAATTTTCCATATTGAGCATATGTCCAGAAATTAGCTCTCAGTGAGGATCACACCGGAATAAGTAACACAAATTCACAATTCTCCTTTCATCTTGGGGCAATGCTTCATATGTGTGCTTTCTGCAAACAAGGAGCCTAGGTTTGCATATTTGTAAAGTCAGTACTAACATCCTAGTGGTATAGACAGATAGAGTTCCATTACTGATTGCAGTAAAACAAAGTAATACATGAATTCTCCAAGGAACAATGGTGTTTCAACAGCATCCTAGCTAGGAGGCAAGTCCATCAATTAAGCTACTAACCTTATAACCTGTTTCTATTGCGCAAAATGAGACAGAATTCTTGAGAAAAATTCTTGGCAGCCATGGGAAGTGTTGGAGCTCTGAATTCAATGCAGATAGTGCATTGAATGCACTTTCAATTCATTTATTCAGAGGAGAGGAATGGAGGATATAAATCTCATATTCACATATATTGGCTTGATCATTTTCCCAGTGAGAGTTGTGTACACCTTTCACATTTCACACTCTATGACCCTAAGCATTATTATAGGGCAGCATGGGGTGGGGAGAGGACTGTTAGCACCTAGAAAGAACTGGTACTGGGCAGTTATTTTCTCTGAGACTGATGGATGGCAGATGTGACCTCCAGGTTTCAGTAAATGGGCAAATGATGACTCCAGTGTTGCCTTAGCCTAGGTAAAAATGGACTAACATCGTTTGGGTAAAGATAATGTTGGCCCATCTTCCAGGTAGACCTAGAAGTCATTCCATACCAGAGACACAATCCTCTCTTGGAATATAAATGACTGAGGGTCATGGGAAAATAATCAGGGTGATATCAAAGCTCAGAGGTATCTAAAAATTATAAAACAACATGGCAAGCTTTAACTATAAATTAAATACAATTAACAGAAAGAAAGAAGAAAAGTTAAAGGCTACTCTCCTTTGAACAGTTCCTAAAAGGAAGACATTGAGTATAGGAGAAACTGGTCATATACCTTGATTAAAATCACAAGCAGCATGTTAAAGAAATTAAGAAGCTGGGGCACAGGAGTTAGCAGGTTGGGGCTTTTTCAGGAAGTGGGAGTAGCAGCAAGAGGCAAATGCCCAAGGACCAATGGCGAGCAATGGGATTGGAAAGTCTGTGAGACTCGGTGAGGTCACGGTTGGAATGAGGGAGGGCTTTGGACTGAAAAACTGGCAGCTGGAATGGCAGAGCTGATCACAGCTGGGATATCTGAGACCAGTGAGTAGGACCCTTGTGGGACCTGACCGAATGGGGATCCCACCTGGGGATAATTCAGCCTGAGAGACCCACTGGTGTGGCAGGGTTGGTCTTCCTCTGGTGGGTAAAAGCCAGTGGAGGATTGACCTGGGTGTAGAAGAATTGAACAGAATTCTTCTTCTCCTTCTCCTTCTCCTTCTCCTTCTCCTTCTCCTTCTCCTTCTCCTCCTTCTCCTTTTCCCTCCCTCCCTCCCTCCCTCCCTTCCTTCCTTCTTCCAGGTTTACAAAGTAAGCATATTTCCCCCAACTATCTGGGTCCTCATTTTACTGACCTCAAAAACATGGAAGGCTGAATCAACCTTGAGACGGTCAAGATCGAATTCCTGGCAGTGAACAGAATCAGCCTGCAATACTGCATTCTAACAACTGCACCACCACGGCTCATGTGGTTAGGAATCCTGAATTCCTAACATCCCATTGGTTTTACTAAGACAAATTGCTCCAAATGTGGCCTTCTAAAGATAGTAAACAATGGGAAGTCACAACATGAAAAATTGGGACTCTCTTTCTTCTTCTCCATAATTGGAGCTTTTGTTTGAGCATAAGAACAATTGTCTGTATTTGCATTCAGGTCTCTTCATGGAAATGATATCTCCACACTCCCTGAAGGGATTTTTGCTGATGTTATCTCCCTATCTCATCTGTGAGTATCTCTATCATTAATGTAAGCATTTGTTACTTTTATTCCAAATAGGGTTTCTAGATTGGTGTTTGGAGATACAAAGAAGAAAGCACAATTTGTTTACTTTTGTTTATTCAGCTGTGCAAAGATGCTAGGCACATGTCTTCAGTAATAACTGCCCTGGACAAAGTACTTTCAGAAATTTTGTGGGTAGCAGTGTTCTTGTTCTGCTGTGATAGGAACTGATGCAGTGCAGCTTGATGAAATGTGCTGAAGTTCCTTCTGGCATCTTTCATCATGAGTTAGCAGCTTAACCTAATACACTATTGTGTGCCTGCAAGGAAAACTAGCTCTTGAACCCTCTTCCTCCCAAGAAACTTGAATGTGCATGTGGTCGTCTGCTGCAGTTCAGAGGAATGAAGGGCAAAGACTTCTAGACCTAGGCTAACACATGATTTGTTCATCTATGACTTAGCAAATTGTGATTTATAAATTAGAATTTGGTGTGTTGAGTGAACATACCTCAAAACTTTAAAGAACCACGACAATGAAAATGATCTTAATCTTGAATTCATAGTGTTTTTTTCTGGTAATTGGCTAGGGTATTCTTCCTGCTTCAGCCTTAAGAATATATATATATCTTTTTAGACATACTTATGAGTACTAGATCCTAAGAAAATTCTACACACCCTCAATTTACATTCATCGCACAGTCTGTAAGCTCAGAGCATGAGTGATATTGTGCATGCTGCTGTTAACTCATAAAATATTTATATGGTCATTTTTAGAGTTGCCAACAGAAAGGGAGGGGGGGGGGAAAGGGGTTTGAAAGAGCAGTGCGGCAGTTTGGAAACCAAAAGTGCATTCCATAAACAGTTTTCAAAGATAATAACTAGGTGACTGAAGTTTCTGCTGCACATAATTCTAACTGGATAACATGATTGGTGATTCTTGGCTATGGATGTGTCTCATTGGTGATTTGAATTATAATACACCCAGGGGGTGGGGGAAAACCAGGGTCATGGGTGACAATGAATTATGTGTCTCAGAGTCGGCTACACCCAGGCAGTGCTGGACATGTGGACACTTTTTGAAGTTTTGGAAGTTTAGCTTGAGACTCATGATTTAATTGGGGTAACTGCTGGAAATCCTGACAGCTGCATTTTACTTGAGGTGTTTAACAGATTTAGCATCAAGCATTAAAACATTGAATAAAATGCTGAAAATAGAGACTATTCAAAATGCAATAATGTTTCATTTAAAAACAAATGGAAGTAAAAATCAAATTATTAATCAGATCTAGGACTTCTAGAGGCATTTCTGCAGAGTAACCAGATGAAAGGAAGAGATTGCGTATTTGAATAATTATATAGACTTTATGATTCTACCCGCTGTGCAGAGCAATCGGTGCCAACCCCCTGTATTGTGATTGCCAAATGCGCTGGCTCTCAAGCTGGGTCAAAACTGGCTACAAAGAACCTGGCATAGCCCGTTGTGCTGGTCCTGCAGATATGGAAGGCAAACTTCTGCTCACAACTCCAGCTAAGAAGTTTGAATGCCAGGGTAAGCTATAGAAGCAACCAGGAAAATAAAAGAGCGCTCTAAATGTTTTCAAAGACTTGTGGGAAAAACTACTTCTGAAAATTCTGAAGAACAGCATTGCATGTAACTAAAGTTATCTTGGTTATGTTACCTATAGTTTGTTCTGCCCAGCTGAGTTGCCTGGGACCCATGTTGGGAGGGGGCACGAATGTTACAAGTCTGTTGAAGTTAATATTGGGCCTATTGGGGGGGGGGAGAAATGAGTCATGGAATTTATTAAGATGCACACAGATGTGATGAAGATACAGTGAGGAAAGTAGATTCTGGCCAGGGAAGTCAATAAAACTAACCCAATATCCTTCAAGTAATCCTCGATGTACGACCATTTGTTTGGCAATGGATCAAAGTTATGATGACACTGAAAAAAATGACATGACCTTTCTTTGCACTTACAACTGGCATAGCATCCCCCACAGTCACACAATTGCCATTTGCACACAATTACCATTTGCTTCCCAGATGACTTCTGAACAAGCTAAGTCATTGCAGAAGCTGTTGGTTGCAAGTCATAGTCACATGGTGTCTCACTTAACAACCCTGGCAAAATAGGACATATAATCAGGTGTGGTCATATGACACCTCACTTAATGACTTCACACTTAACAAATTTTCTGGTCCCTGTTGTGGTTGTAAGTTGAGTATCATTGTATATAGTTCCATGGTACTGAAGATTATGAAAGATAGATTCTGATGGAAGGCTTAAAGGATGGGCAAAGGCATAACATTAGCTACATCAGTTTGGTGCCTTATAGATATAATGAGATTATAATTTCCAGAATCTCTAATAAACCTCATAACAGGCCTTGAGTCTGACCCTTTCTTCTGTGTATGTCACACCAATGTAGAATTGTTTGAACATTTCTTTCACTTTTTCCTGTGAAAACTTATTCCTGTGAAAGAAGTTGGGGGTGGGTGGGGGTGGAATCCTGTTTGCTTTTGCAGAAAATTAAGACTATTTTAACATCAGGACTCAGTATTATGTTTAGGAATAGGTGGATGGTGTTCTTTTCAGCCATTATCCATGGTTTCAGCTGCTGGGAAAAGAGCAATACCTTGGAAGAGATTCCAATCAGGAAGCACACAGTTTTTATAATCAGATATAAGAAATGTGTCTTTACCTATTTCAGCTATATTTCCTTAGTCTTATTCATGCAATGTCTTTTTCTATTTGTGTAGGGTCTCCCCTACTAATCATTCAGGCCAAGTGTAACCCCTGTCTCTCCAATCCCTGCCAAAACAGGGGCAGTTGTCAAAGAGATCCTCTGGGATCCTATCGCTGTGTCTGTCCCAGTGGTTATGAGGTAAGTAGTGAAAGGCAGGAGGATGGGTGACCTAGGAAAAAAAGGGAGCAGGTTTGTTGCCTATTTAAAGTCATATCTTGCCAAGCCTCAGACAGCTGGCCAATTTTAGAAGTGAGGTCTACATGGATTCAAAAAGATACATACATACATACATACATACATACATACATACATACATACATACGTGTGTGTGTGAGAGAGAAAGAGAGAGAGAGAGAATATATGACAGACTGGGGGGAAAACAACTATATGGGAAATGGTGTGTTCTCATAACACTTTTAACCAGGTTAATGAAAGACATAAGTTCATTCATACAAAATGCTGAGCTTGGTTTGCCTTTTTGTGGCTTTGAATGTTGTGCAATGGCCTGGATTACTTTTTGTTTCAGTGTAAATAGTCCTCAACTTAAAACAGTTTGTTTGGTGATTGTTTGAAGTTACAAGAGCACTGAAAAAGGTGACTGACCATTTTTCACACCTACAGCTGTGGGCAGCATGCCCAAGGTCACGTGATCAAAATTCAGATCTTGGCAATGGACTCTTGTTTATGACGGTTACGGTGTTCTGGATCATGTGATCATCTTTTATGACCTTCCAACGAGAAAAGTCAATGGGGAAGCCAGATTCACTTAACAACTGTGGCATTAAAGATTGTAAAATGAGGCAAAATTCTCTTAACAACTGCCTCACTTAGCAATCATTGTGGTCGTAAGTCGAGGTCTATCTGTATTGTACAAATCCAGAAAGTGGGTCAGTTCAGTAGTGAAGTTAAATATGTTTTGTAAACACAACCAATTGTTCCTTTGACATTGAGAAAGAAAAGAAAGAAAGAAAGAAAGAAAGAAAGAAAGAAAGAAAGAAAGAAA
>BLBF01000053.1:12632456-12744090 GCA_015471245.1 Laticauda colubrina
AAAGAAAGAAAGAAAGAAAGAAAGAAAGAAAGAAAGAAAGAAAGAAAGAAAGAAAGAAAGAAATGGGGAGAGCTACTTCTGTTGACAAATATAATTTAAAAGTTCAGAACAATTTATATATAACAAGTTAGTCTTGTTTCACTATACATAGATGACTGGTGACCAAGTAATTGATTTTCAAAATTTGCATTGGCCAGACCTTTTCCATTTAAAGTGTGATTCATTTTATTTCCAGGGCAAATACTGTGACCTATCTGTTGATGGTTGCTCCCACAGGCCCTGTGAGAATGGTGGGACCTGCCTGCCTCAAGAAGGAGATGGAGCCAGCTTTAAGTGAGTGGCAGTTCAAGGTTTCAGAAAGTCTCTGACCTAAAATGGTGTGTGTGTGTGTGTGTGTGTGTGTGTGTGTGTGTAATCTTAATTAGCTGCAATACATTATCTGCCAAGAACCTGGGCAGAAAGAAACCTATTACAAAATTGCCAGATGTCAATAATATAAATCTAGCTCTATTTTCTCCCTTAAGACCCTGAAAAGTATTGTTTATTCAGTGTTAATCATATATACTTGTACTCCATGATTTAGGGGACATGAGAGGTTTTTGGTACATAGTCTGACTCTGCAGGCAATTTATTTCTGTAACTATGGCTTAGGATTTGGGAGACAAGCCACTGGAATACTTGTATCCCAATGGATTACCAACTGTTTCGTCTTTTGATACTCTGAACCTCGGTGTTTCCCCTCCCACTCTCCTCCTCAGAATACAGTTTAGGCGGCTTTCTGGGAAACATACCATAATTAGTAGCTTGAAATAAACTGCAGGCAGCAGAGAAAAAAATGGGGTCCTAGCCGATCTGTACATCTGTACATCTTGCTTTGCTAAACTGCTAAATGGCTTTTCATCCTATCACCATATCAACATAGCATCTTTAAAAGCCAGCACATAATGTCCCTTGGGAATAACAAAGCTTTTTCCCTACACATGCCGCTGGGTATTATCTCTTTGTAGAAAGATAGCAAGAAGGAACACAAATGTTTTGATCAAGGGCATCAGAGCCTGACAACTCCCTGCCTTTGTTAGGCAAGGTCACCAGTTTTTTTCTGTCCTTTGCTTTTTCCTCTAAAGTCCATTCAATAGATATGCAAATAACCCACCATGTTATGCAACTCACAGCATACACTCATTCATCTAAATATTATTTTCTACTTTATGTGTATGTGTATCTGTTTGCAGTGTGTCATATGTGTGTGTATTCTATGACTCTCCGTTATTATATGTGAGGTTCAAATAGTATTGCCTCAAGAAGTACCACATATAGTCCTCAAACACAGCTATGAAGGTTGTTCTGAAAACTTAAATAGTTAAAATAATAATCTACAGCTTCCCCTTCGTTGGAATAGATTTAAGGAAGGTTAACTGAAATATAACTCAGGATCAGGATTCTCACATTTGTGCTTTTCTCTAGTCCTTCCCAAAGGTCCCACTTTTTCTTTTTGGTGTTAACATTGAAGAGCATATGCCATTCCATCTGTCTCAGAACTTAAAACAACTTTAGCTCCTTCTCAGTTTAGGGCCTTCTAGTGTGGTCCAAAATCCTTGTTGTATAACAATGGGTAACAAGATGAAACACAGAGAGTTATGGAGATACATAACCCAGTTTCAAAAAAGAAGTAACATCTCTTATTTTTTACCTTTCTTGAAATTTAGATAAGGGTATAAATTCCAGAAAAGCCTAAAAGAAATTTTTCAATCTATCAAATAGTTCTTATTTTCCTTATTAATAGATGTGCTTGTGTGGATGGATTTGAAGGCCCAAGATGTAATCTGAAGACCAATAGTTGCAACAATAGTTGCAAGAATGGGGGCACATGTGTTAATGGGTCCACTAACCACACATGCTTGTGCCTACCCTTCTATACAGGTATGACTTCAATTATAAACAACTGCCTATAGTTGGGGAGTGGGGGGGTTGCAGAGCTTCTGCTTTTATTTCTGAAGGGAGCAAAATTGTCATAGTATCTAAAGTCATTGTATACAGAGTTTATATATACATTATACAGAGTTGAGAAAGGGGAGGTCCATGTCCAGACTACTAATGATTTCATTATCCATCCCTTCTTATTAATATGATTTTATTATCCATCCTTTGTTATAAATTGTGTGGATTATGGTGGATAATTATGTTACATGTATCCTTTTTAGGCAAATGTTTGTTTTTAACTTAAGTGCAGAAAACAGCTAGTGGAAAATAAGTTGCTTCATTCTTCTCACGATTAATTCTTCGTAATTGCTAAAATTGCTAAATTGGAGATATTTTCTGTTGATTGGTATCTTGCTAAATTTGACATTTGGAAGAGGAAGAGAAAGGACTGAGTAGGCTTTCGGTCCTAATTGTGAAAATACTTATACATATAATATGTAGCTCCTTGTCATTCTGTATGACCTCAAGAATTTGAATGGTTTCTGCATAATAGAAAAAAACCATCTGTTGACTTATGTCACATAATTTATTTATTGTGCATAGCTATCCAAAACAGTGAAAAAAATGCAAGTCAACCACCTGAATTGGCCAACCTAGAAAGAGATCAGGGATATTTCAACTTTTGAATGACTGAATGTTTCCATCTCATAGGTCCAAAAAGTGAACATTTCAGCAATATGTGTTTTTGTTCACTAATGCTATCATGCAGACAGGAATTTTTGAGGTCAAATATGGGCTTTCCTCCTTTTTGTGTACCATTTCTTTGGGGCAGAATGAGGCAAATTCAAGGAGAGATACTTGTTATGGTTCTGCCTTGTCTCTGTATTTTTCCCACAGGGACATATTGTGAACAGCCACTGGATGCATGTTCTCCAGAACTCAGCCCCTGCCAGCATAATGCCATATGTAGAGTCTCTCTTGGTGGACCCAAGTGAGTAGGGGAAAGAGTGGAGTTTGGGGAGTTAAAAAGATTTAAAACCAAACAGAGGACATCACCAAATAATATGTGGTGGAGTTAAGAATAACACAGTTATATTCATTTCTTTAGCCATTTACTGGTTGGTGTATCTTGCTGGTCTTTTGAGCACTAGCCAGGCCCCCTCAATGATTGGATCTCATTCCTGTTCCTGCCTCAAGGTGTGAATGTATGCCTGGCTATGCGGGAGATAATTGCAGCGTGGACTACAATGACTGCCTAGACCACCAATGCCAGAACAATGCAAAGTGTTTTGATGAACCAAATGGTTATTCCTGTCTTTGTACTGGTGGTTTCAGGTAAGGATGCTAGAAGGAGATCCAGAATTCATATAATTTCTACAAAAATACCAAGTGTTCTGCAAAGCTCAAGACCAAGTTTTCCTTTTATTGCATAATTGACCCTTTTCCCGGTTGCCTGATATATAGTCAGGAGAAAGAAATGTAACAAGACTAGTGTTTGCAAAAACACATAAAGACTTATTAGTAAGTGGCTGTTTCCAGGATGGCTTCACTCAATACCCTGAGATCCTGCAGCATCTTTCACGTGCTTTCAACAACAGGTTGATCACAATGCCACCTGTGTAGGTGTTTGTTTGAAATCTTATCCAACTTGTTTCAAGTAACAGTGTACAAAAACAGATGTCACAGCATTCTCCTTCCACTAGGGTTGGACCATATTTTTATTTGCTCAGGAAATGGCAGACAGCAAGTTGAACAACAAATCTGAGCTCCTAAGATACAAAGTATATAATTATTTGAATTATGAGAAAATATTAATAGCATTTATACACCTGGGTGCCAGTGGTAGTTTATGAGATGCTGAAAATGAAGAATCCATTTGGAACATTGGAAAGATAAAGGAACATCCTGCTTCCAAAAATGTATCAATTTCAACAGCAGATTCTGACAATAAACTTATGCCCTATTCTATGCTTGCTTCATTTTAGTGGTCAGCTCTGTGAGATCCCACCTCATGGATCCTTTCAGTCCAGTCCCTGTGAGAGAGTGGAGTGCCAGAATGGTGCCAACTGTGTGGAGTTAGGCAATCGTGCCTTGTGCCAGTGCCTTCCTGGCTTTGGAGGGCTCAAATGCGAGAAGCTATTGAGTGTCAATTTTGTGGATAGGGACACATACCTACAATTCACAGACTTACAGAATTGGCCCACTGCCAATATTACTCTGCAGGTAAAAGATTTAAGTCTCTGCCTCAACCCTCCAAGAAGCAGCATTATCTACTTTCCTGTACAACGGTGGTTTTCCTATCTGTTTTTCCCCCACTCTCTTGTTCTCTGCAGGTCTCCACAGCTGAAGATAATGGGATTCTCTTGTATAACGGGGATACTGACCACATGGCAGTAGAACTTTATCAAGGCCATGTGCGTGTCAGCTATGATCCAGGCAGTTACCCTAGCTCAGCTCTTTATAGGTAGCTCTATCTTTGGTTTCTCATTCAAACTAAGGGCAGTTTGATGGAATGTGAGCAAATTTGTCTGCATGACCCTACAATCTGCACACTGACTTTTGGGGGTGAAGGGGAGATGCTAAGGTTTAGATCAGGGTCCATGTTGTTGAAAGCAGAGAGTGATCTTTAAAGAAAATGTTGAATGAATGTTGGGTGGTAAAGATTGTAGATGTTAGATGTTGTGAAAAGGATGTATACAAGAGCCTTTCTCATCCCATCTCTCTCTTTTCTCCCAGTGCAGAGACCATAAATGATGGACAGTTCCATACGGTGGAACTGGTAACATTTGAGCGGATGGTAAACCTATCTATCGATGGAGGTGACCCCATGACCATGGATAGCTTTGGCAAGGCCCACACTCTGAATTCTGAGGCTCCACTCTATGTGGGGGGTAGGACTGCAATCTCTGTTGGGGAACAGGGAAGCAATATCCTGCTGAAACCAGAGAGAGCATCAGTTCTTTCCAACACTTCCACATTTTACAAGGAGGCTACCATATGGACTAGGAGGTTCTAATAATTCTTAGTTTGGACCATTTATACACAATCAATTGGGAGGAGGAGGAAGAGAAGGCTTTCTTTCTTTCTCCTTTTCACAACAGAGCCAATATGTAGAGAGTCAAGGAGACAAGAGGCCCTCTGGCAGGTGGAACGAAATAGTGTAATTGTCTGGGCTCAGTATTCCCTAAATTGATATCTCTGGCTTTTAACATTTCTCTACAATATACTAGGCCAGCCTTCTCCAACTTGCTATGCTCCAGATAATTTATAAAGTTGACTAAATTGCAGTCCCAGCATGTTTAAAGTGTAGTGGTTTGGGAAAAGCTGGAGGCTGAGACTTTCAAAGTTTATTTCCTTCCATCAGTCATGATCTTACTTACCAGGACTCTGATCTTATTTTCTTATTCCCTGACATTGCTCCTATGGCCCTCTCTCACCAGGCATGCCAGTGGATGTGAATTCTGCTGCCTTCCGAGTTTGGCAAATCTTGAATGGTTCCAGCTTCCATGGATGTATCCGCAATTTATACATCAACAATGAATTACAAGACTTTACTAAGACTCAGATGAAACCTGGAGTTGTGCCTGGCTGTGAACCTTGCCGCAAACTCTACTGCATGCATGGCATTTGCCAACCCAACACTGCTCATGGACCCATTTGTTATTGTGAGTCAGGCTGGACTGGGCCCCATTGTGACCAGCCCATTACTAACCCTTGCCAGGGACACAAGTAAGTACAAGTGTTAAAATTCTTTTCTGTGAGACCTGGGGAACGCAATCTTTATTTGGGGGGTAGGGGTGGGGAATGTGGAAGAGCAAATATGGAACTTACAAGACATCTGCCATAAGAACCTTGTCTGTTCAGAGCTGCTATGACATATGTGGCCAGTCACAAAATATCCAGGAGACAAATGAATCCTAGATATGCTCTATCTTCCCAGTGGAGCCTTTAATAATAATGGACTTAGATGTGTGTGAAAAGAAAGTGTGCTTGTTTCAGCCTTCACATACCAATTCAGCCAACAAAACCTGGAACATTTTGGTTCTGAGTTTTAAAAGAATAGATATCCTGTGTTCTAATTTCATTTTATTTTAAATAGAAGAATTTATAAAGAAAATCAAGTGGTCAGAAAATGTGGTTGGCACTAAGTGAAATGTACAAGGGCATTAGAGCTAGTTTGCTCTAATGGTTAAAGCACCATGCTAGAAAGCAGGGGACTGTGAGATCTGTTCCCACCTTAGCCATGAAAGCCAGCTGGATGATCACCTCACAGGGCTGTTGCTGTAAGAACAAAAATAGGAGGAGGAAAGTGCGTTGAATAGGTTTGCTGCCTTGAGTTATTTGTCAAAATAATAAAAGTGGGATACAAATAAATAATTACTGTTCAGCGCTTATCTTGCCTTGAAACCATTCATGCAAATCAGATATCATTGCAATGCTGTGATCAGAAAACATGTATTGAGAGCGTGTGTTTTCATTGCTGAAAGATTTATGGCACACATGGATCCCTAATTTACTGTCTCAGATTCAAACTTGTAGAGAAGAGTTCAAAAGAGACACTGGCTTTAGTGCAATTACATTTATCTACCTAGCTTTATGTCTCCTTTATCTTCAGGTGTGAACATGGAATCTGTATGCCTCTTGATGCACTTTCCTATAGTTGCCAGTGCCAAGATGGTTACAAAGGAGCCTTGTGCAACCAAGAAGTTGAACTACGCAACCCATGCAAGAGCTTGGAGTGTGTTCATGGTCAGTGCCAGATCTCAAATGCAGGAGAGGCCTATTGTGAATGCAGCTCAGGATTTGATGGGAATCTCTGTGATCAAGGTCAGAAACATTTCTGTTTCCATATATGTTGACCATTAATTACTAATGACACTAAGGGAATTTCCCATCTGTGCAAAAAGTTAGGTTCATATTTTTGCTGGCAAGTCATATTAACCCAGTCCTCTGTAAATGATAGAAACCTTATTTTGGAATCAACTTTCTCCTGGAAGTGAATATTCTACCAAGTAAAATATTTCTTCTCTTAGTCTACAGGAAAATTTATTGGCACATCAGCTGCAGCATAGGAGGTCCCTGTAAGCAGCTTCTTCCAACTTTGGTGGTTATCAGTGACTTGAATAATGAAGGGACATGAGCAATGCATCCACAATTCCCAATGTTTAAAATATAAAATGATTCTTTACTATCAATAAAATTATATCTTCTTTGGCTTTCTATATTAACATTATTTTAGATGCCCTTCACTAGAATCCCCCATTTCATGATAATAATGATTATGACAATAAAAATGTCTATTATGTGATGACATTCTTAAAGTCATCCTTTTGCCTGACCTTTCTGTTTTCCCCAGAATCAGAGTGTCGGGGAGAGGCTGTGCGAGATTTCCATCAAGTCCAGCGAGGCTATGCCATTTGCCAGACAACACGCCCAGTCTCCTGGGTGGAGTGCCAGGGATCATGCCCAGGACTAGGCTGTTGTGGAGGACTGCGTCTTAAGCGCAAGAAATATACCTTTGAATGCAGCGATGGTTCATCCTTCGTGGAGGAAGTGGAAAAACCTAGCAAATGTGGCTGTTCCCATTGCATGTAGTCTCCGGTGAGGGGCAGGCCATAACCAGCCACCTCGGGGTGAGATCTGCCCTAGCCTTGGGAACAGTCTGGAATTTGAGCAGTTTTTTTATTATGGTCATGGTGGTTATTCAAGACAGAAGAGACAAAGGTGTAGATAAGAGGTTTGTTTGTTGTTTTTTTCTGCTGGCAAATCCAGCTGAACAGATGTATTTATGTCCAGCACAGATTCTACCTGGGGCCACTGATTGGGCACACCATGGATTCTTATTGAAGATCTCTACAGTTGTTTGTGCTGCCCAATGTTGTTAATGTCTTAACAACCATGCCCATGGGTCACGCCTGGCCTCAGGAACCAATCATTTTGTATCTTTTGTACCTTAACTGGAATCTCCTAGCTGCACCATCCTTTTTATCCCTTTTGTTGGCCAATTCTACTTTTTCTCTTAATGAGTAGCTTCTCTTATTCTTATTACTACCTGCTCATGGCAACTTCATCTTCTGTTTATGGGGCTAAATTGCAAGCAGCACAGTGACCAGGAGCAAAGGGAACATTATTACATGACTAGAAAAGTAAAAAATACTTAAGAAATTGAGAAAGGAATTGTTGCTGCTTACAGCGTAACGGTTATAAGACACTGAGGAATAAAACATCTTAGACATGCAAATTGCATTGTAGTCATTAATTTTAAAGCTGCCTTCATTTATTAATAATTTAAAAAAAACAGAATGGCTGAACCACTGGCATTACTATTGCTATACTGTTGCAATTTGATGCTAACTTATTCAGGAGTAAAATCTATTCAAACCCATGGAATTTAATTTCTAAATAACCTTGTGATTACTTCCTGCTGACAGGAAGGAAAAGTACTACATCCAATTCTTGTTGCAAATTTTCCAATTGCCACAATCATTTCTTTTATCAGTTTTCTTTACCCTAAAATATATATATTTTTTGCTACATATCACTTGATTATTGTAACGAATAAGTTTGCATTGATGGAAGATGTCAGCTCTACTGTTTGTTGCTATCGTCTATAGAATAATCTTGTTCACACCAATCATTATTCATGGAAGGAAGATGAACAGCATGTATCTCTTGCATTCAGCTTTTTGTATTATTTTTCAGCCCTGCAATAGGATGCAGCAGGTGTTCCCATAAAATAGAACACTTGTCCTTCCATAATTGAGAGACGAATGAGATTGGGACTTTGCTACATCCAGTGGGAATACGATGGAGCAAGGCATTTAAAATAAGATGAGATGCCTTCTTTCTATCTCCAAATCCCTGCTCGAGAGAAAGCTTTTGTGGAGTACTTTAGCTGCAGGAACAATTTGCTCAAGGTTTCCTATCAGTAAATGAATGTTTGTACTTCTTACAATTAGTTGACACATACAAGTAACAAAAACAAAGCAGATTTTATGTATTACTGTAGATGCAAATTTTACAAAAATTGTCCTCTCTCTTTCATGCACACACACAGACAAAAATTAAGCAATACACTTGCAGTTTATTTGCATAAATTATTTTGCTGCTGATTGGGAAAAGCAATGATATCTATTTAGATGTCAGGGCTGCTAGTTCCAGATTATGTTGTATTTTCTGTCATGTTGTAGCTAACTTCAGGGAGTCCTAAGGCCAAAAGATTTCCAAGCTGATTTGTATCTTGGCATATAGCAAAATGACATTCTTTCTCATTGAACTTTTCTCCATTCATATTGTTGGTGTATTTAGAGGTGTAGTTTGCCATAGCTTCTATTCTCAAAATGCCAGAATCAAGAGAGTTGCTGCAACCTCGCCGGTGGTTTCCTAAAGATAGATGGCTTGGACTTTTAAAGCAGTCCCTACTCACCCCATCAGTTCCAGTTTTCTGTTCTTGTAGTAGTGTTCACTTCATTCCCATATCGTCCTGACCCTGCCATTCATGACTGGTGACTCCTTTTTTATCATACTATTTGCCACTTACATTGCAGCTAACCAGGATATCTGCAGGCTATCCCACTATTTGCCCTTGTGGGTGCATCCTTGTCTTTCCATGTAGGAATCCTACCAATAGAAAATATTTATCCTTTTCCAGCTTTTGAAATCTCATCAGATAGTAGACATAAAAAATAACCCTGCTGGATTGAGAAAAGGCCCCCTTTAGTGCAGCATTTTGTTTCTCACAGGGGCCACCCAGATGCAATGGGAGGCTTGGAAGTAGGAAATGGAGATACTGGATGCATATTTCTGGCCATTGTTCCCCTGCAACGTATATCTAAAGGCCTGCTCCCCATGCCCTGGAAGTAACCTTGGGACCTGACACTAATTCCTGATACCTTTATAGCACAGTTAGGTTACGTTCTTTTGTGTCACCTTGAGGGCTTATTCAAATATTAAATAAGCTCTTGGTATGTATTATCCTGCAGCAGCCTTGCAAGAATGCAGTTATTAAGCAATCAGTCTGATGCAAGCTTTGAGGCCTTAAACTCTATCAATGTTCTTGTTTCCACGACAACCTCAGCCAGGTGTCTGTTGTTTGAAACTTACAACTTTTTTTTTTCAACAAAAGGTTCTGCTGGAAAGGTAACTCCTTGGCACTAGCTTGAGATCATGTGACACATGCAATCTCAAGGTAACCGTTTCTAAAACATCAGATTTTATTGTATAGCAGTTTCAGTAAGATACGCCCTAGGGTGAAATAGATCACAACAAGTGTATGCATGGTGTCCATTAAACTGGCAGTAATAAAGAAATAGCAGTAATAAGGCCATCTTCTACTTCCTGTGGGGATATGCAGGAAGCTAGGGAGTGATTACTCAGTGAGTCCTTGCAGAAGCTCCTTTTCAAGATACATAAAGAGTAATCTCTGTGTATGAGCTTGTGCCTACATACCCTGGTTTACTTAGCTTGCGAAGTGGGTAAGTGGAATAAAACTGAGGTTTATTCTGCTATGACTGTTGAGACTTGCTGAAATGTAAATGATAACCAATTTCAGATTTGAATACATGATTTACAGAGGCATTTTAATCATTATCATGCTTCCTAATATTTTTCATTTTTATTCTAGAAACCCTGCAAGATGTTAATTGTATTTTTTTTCCTTACTGAGAAAGTGAAACTTTTGAACTTTTAGGATGACACAAAATATATATCTAGGGCTCTTGACTTTTTAAGGACTTCCTATTTCTAATGGTAACCATTAGAATCTACAAAATATCATGTCTGAATTTGTACACTCTGCCAATGCAATACATGAGACATACGTTTGAATAAACAAAGCGACATTTGATCCTGCTTACATGCTTAAATTTAGCTGAGTATGGCCAACTCACCCTCCATCCTGCATATACACTTAGAAATGTGGCCTTCAATTCTCGTAATTGTCTTCTAACACATTCTTTGATCATAATGAGTCAAAGCCTGGAATTGATGTATTTGAAATCAGCAAAAATAATGTGATACTTTGTCTTCTTCCTTTGTAAGGATTCCCACGTTGTTTGGTACTTATAAACCCGTCAAAGCACAACCCCTTAACTCAGATTTAGTACTGCCTTTTTAAACTCATGAAACAATGGGGTCTCACTAACCTCTGCATATGAAAATTCTAAGCTTTGTATCAACATTCAAAACAATACTTTTGGTGTCCCAACAGTCTAACCAATGCTGCACCTGAATGAACATGTAAACTGCCTTGCTTATGTAAGCTACCATACTCCTTTATGTAGTAAACACCTTCTTTAGCGCAGCAGTCTTATTATAGATTTTGAAAAAGTAGTCTGTGATTTTTCATGGGAAGATAATTCAATGCGAGACATGAAACTAACCATCTCTGTCTGTTAACAAAATACATGCCATCTTCCAACTCCTATAATGGTTGTCCAAGTAAAATGTGTTGTTGTTCAGTTTTCTAAGAAAAATATAAAAATGGTGAGTGTTCCTCTTCATTGTATCATGGAGGAGTACTTTTGTTGTCACCCAATCCCTGCTGCTTATTCATAGGAAACAAAAAGAAATAGATTCGGTGGATTCAACATATTTACTTCAAATAAGAATCTTTCTCTCCTTTCTGCCCAAAACAGGAAACAATAGAATGAGAATTCCAGTCCATAAAATTTGTTATTCCTCTGCCTTTTAGTTATACAGCCTCTATTATATGCATGTAAGCATTCATGTATGCATACCAAGTTGGTGTAGCAGTTAAGGTACCAGGGTGGAAGTCACCTGTACCAATCTTTCTCCATGCTTTGCAGCATTTTTTTCACAAATCTTCTTTGCAGTAGGTTCTGTTCTTTGATCTATACCAGGGGTGTCAAAGTCGTTTTCATTGAGGGTTGCATCAGGGTTGCGTTTGACCTTGGGGAGAAGGGGCCTGGGGGGGGCATGGCCAGCTCAACATAACTCCTGTTGGGGGCGCCTGTGGAGGCCCATGGTTCTTCTGCCAGCAAAAAAAGGCTCCCAAGCTCTGTTTTCACTGGCAGAGGGTTGCAGGAGGCCATGGCAGCCGAAAACAGAGCTCAGGAGTCCTTTTTCACTGGCAGAAGCACTGAGGGCTGTTCCTTTGCTGTTTCCAGGGCAACCGCTCAGGCCAGATTTGACCCCCAGGCCTTGAGTTTGACGCCCCTGATCTAGACAATGCATCCATTCAAGTGTGTCTAGCATTTATGCATGCAATAGATTTGCTCTGTTTTTTTTTTAAAGCATTTTAATATAATTTAGGCAACATTTATGTTTCTACTTTCAATTGACAAAACTCCTGGTTTTGATCTCATAACCTGAAAAGATCTTGGAAAATTAAACTTTCACAAATATATTTGGAGAAAGAACTACATTATTCTTACAAAAGAAAAAAAGGAAAAATGTGTCCTTTTTGAAACTTGAAATCATTAGAAAAAATATTTGCATCATTTGGACATAAATTGCAAAAATTAGCATACTGGATTTTCAAGATTGGAGGATTTTATTACATTATGCTCTTAGATGAAAGTGAAACATCAGCATGAGAATTGTAAGAGAGCCCATATCTGGCTTAGTATTTCTATTTCCACTTAAGCCTTGTGATACAACTATTGCCATAACTCTGACGGGAGAGGGATAGGTGATTTACTCAGGAGGAGTGAGCTGTCCAATGTTCAGCATGAAGATAAGGAGCAGTGACATACAAGATATCTCATGTAGGCAGCAGTGCCAAGGCAGGGGGGAAAAAGTATCATCTACATACAGGTAGTCCTCGACTGACAACAATTCATTTAATTCAAAGTTACAACAGCACTCACAAAGTAACTCATTACCCCTTTTCACACTTATACCTGTTGCAGCATCCTTGTGGTTGCATGATCAAAATTCAAGACATTTGACAACTGACTGTTTATGATGGTTGCATTGTCCCGCCAGGGGTCCTGTGATTGCTTTTTGTGACCTTCTGACAAGCAGAGTCAATGAAGAAGCCAGATTAATTAGCAACCATGTTAATATCTTACTAACTGCAATGATTCACCGAACAATGTGGCAAGAAAGGTCATAAAATAGGGCAAAACTCACTTAACAAGTGTCTCACTTAGCAACAGGAATTTTGAGCTCAATTGTGGTGTAAGTCGAGGACTACCTGTAGTTACACATTCTAGAATTAACCTAACAAAGTGGTGGATCAAATAGGAAGGAATACTTAAATAAAAAGAAAACAGAAGGAAAAAAAGTTGACATTGACACAAGTCTTGAATAATCATGCTTTGGGCCAGCTTTTCTTGATCTGGTGTGCCCAAATATTTTGACTCACTTCCAGAATGCCCAAGCAGCAAAGTCAAAAGCTCTGCTTATGTTCAGCTTTCCTCAGGATTTTGATAGCTATTTCTTCATTATTACAATTGTCTCTATAATCCCCACCAATAAAATGAAGCCAGGTGAGAGGGACTTTTTAGTTTCATAGATTAAATTGGGGACTATAATTAACAAAGAAAATATTATCAATCACTTCTGATTTTTCAAAGATTCAATATCCGGTTTATTCATTGCAACTGGCATCTCAAAATAGCCACTGAGATTGATAATCAGCTTGATCTTCCATCAATTGGCTGAACAAAACTCATGAAACACTAGCGGACCATGGCTTAAAAATCTTTATATTAAACTTCATCACACCACACCAGTGCTGACATTTTAAAAAGTTTAATAAGCTGCAATAAAATAATGACCCATGGAGTACATAGAGTCCGTCACAATGCATAAAAGAAAGAAAGCAGCACAGAAGATAAAAGGATTAAATCACTTTCCATTGGTTAGTCAAATAACACACACACACAAGTATGAAGCTGTCACAATTGATACAATTTCAATGGTAAAATAGTCCTAACTGTTATAGATTTATGAATTACTGGAAAGCAACTGAGTATTACCTTTTAATACATTTAAAATGTTCTTCAGATGAGGTATATAACCATTATCTAATGACACATTTTAACCAACAAAACACAACAGACACATTCTTTTCCTAACATCACAGCATTTTCCAGTGCCTTGAAGAGAAGAAAAAGATATACAACCAAACCCTTCCAAAATGCTACTTTTCATACATAGGCTTTGAATGACAATATCAGGCTGGTCAAACATAGGGAGGAGAAATTCCCCATACTTGATTCTTGAGATGGGGTAGAAAGGACTGCTTTGGATAAATAAAAACCTTTGTGAGAGAAAGGAATATAAATTAATGCATAGAATATAAAATTGCCAAATGCATTTGTTCTCTTGTTGAGGGCTTACTGAACTTTCCCCCCAAGTTTTTAGGCATGCTATTGAAAAATAAAATGATTGCAGGTTAGAAGCCTATTCCTTATACTAAACCTTCCATAGCAACTTTGTAAGAGAAGTGAAGACATTAACAACAAATACAGGCAGGAGTTAAATTTCTGGATAGCAGAAAGTGGATTAAAGAATTGGCAAAAATGAGCGACATATAGGATCATGCCTTAAAAGAGGCAACTAATAGATTTCCAGAAAGAATGGAGCAAGCATTTTCAACAGCCCAAAGCACATGAAACTCACACATTTAGGAATATCCACACAATCCCATCAAAATAACTATCAAATAAAAGAGAATGATATCCTAAATAGCATAGTGTGACCTAAGGAGTATCAAGAGAAAGGAACTATAAGACATAAAAGTGATTCAAAGAAATAAAATAAAAATAACTTATAGAGAGCCCAGAAAAAATGGGACCTAGCTCAACGCAGCAGCTGAAGATTTGGAGTGAGATTAAGAATTGACAAGAATCAGCTGCAAATGATAGAAAGCACCCAAGATTCCCCATATGTGCCACTGCCATGCCCTCCCCCCAACTTCTAGTAAAAACTCCTTTTATTCACTATCCCTGAGTCCATATCCCCAATCATACATTTCTTCTGGAGTGCCAGTTATTCCCTGTGATGATGCCCAAACATGGAGTACGATTGAAACATAAGATGTTTCTTTCTCTAGGTGGCAAGACCACTGAAAGGAAGCAGGCTATACTGAGACATGCATACACAGGCATACGGCCACCCATATGCCATTTTTTTCACAAGAAACTTTTATTACTAGAATTCTTATTGCTTTCAAGTGCTGTGCCTAAAAGTGCACGTGACCAAGCAGTTTTCAAAGAACTGTGCTCAACAGTGGAATTTTCAAGTCACTTCCACAGAAGCAAAAAAAGAAAAGAAAAAAGAAAAAAAAAAACACCATGTCATGCTTTGAATCCATTTGATGTAGCTTTTACAGAGATGGTCAGTCTGTGTCTGTGCTATTTTCACTTCAGCTTGAAGGTTTTAAGAAGTTTAATAATTAAAATCCTTTCTCCCATAACACAGCACTTGTTCTAATGCAGAATGTAGTCCGTAATGGTTTTATAATGCTTAATATCAAAATGTCTGTATTAAAGGTGTTGGCTTTAACATAGAGGACTATTTAATGACAAGTATGAATTATTTAGCCCATGCACAGGCTTACATCTCAGTAAGATCTAGGATTTTGATTTTGCAGCAAAAATTCCAGACCAGGTAATAGTTCTTCTGTTTAATGCTATTTGCAGTAAGAAACATGCCTTTATTTAAAAAAAAAATACCCACCACCTTTCTATAATATTGCAAACCAACAGGACTCCTGAGACTTGTCAGCACAAAATACATGAAATAAATATTTTAAAACTATTTATATTTACATTATTCTTCTTCCATTTTGTGACCACCTAGGGAGAAAAGGCAGAATTTATCCTGCACCCAGGAAAGCATTTTAATCTCTAGCCGGATGCTGTGCAAACACAGCATCATATTCATGTGTCTGTATTACACACACATATATACATATATGTATATAGTCACTTTGCATTTGAATGTAATGCATACATACACCGCTAGAAACTTTTGATAGCAATGTAGAGTTGTTTATGCAAATCATTACATACATGCCATAAAAATCATTCAGACTCCATCCATTTTTAATTATTTAGGAAGCGTGCTCAAAAAACAAGCTTTTAAAAAAGAGAAGAGTTTATTCTCAATGCAAATGTGAAACTCCTGAGATTATCCTAAGATAAATATTCTACAGCCCCTTGGGTAAATACAAAAAACACGCCCAACCCTTTTGTTCATCTATTCAGTTCTTCCCAAAGCCTGAGATAGGCAGATATTGTATAGTATTATTAAAAGGAACTGTTGCAGGATATAAACTGTTTCAAATACAGGTAGTCCTTAATTTACGAGTAACTTACTTAACAACTGTTTGAAGTTGACAGATTTTAAAAAGAGGTTACTTATGTCTGTCCTAATAGTTACAACTGATGCAACACTCCTTGCAATCATGTGTTCACATTTCAGGCACTTGGCAATTGGCTTGCATTTATAACCAGTTGCTGCATCCCATATTCACATGATCATGTTTTGCAACTGTTTTGCCATCATCAGGCAAAAAATGCTCTTCAGATAAAATAAGTTCACGCTTATAACTATGTGGTTTGCTAAATAGCCCCATGGTTCATTTAACAACCATGGTGACTCACTTAATGACCTGATAAAAATGGTTGTAGAATCAATTCTGGTCACACGGTAACTCAAATCATGACTACAATGGCTTACAGCCAAAGATCCAATCCACTGTGATTGTAAATCAAGGACTACCTATACAACTATCTTTTGCAATTGATTGTTGGTGGTTTTGTGAATGTCAATGGTCCTCAAATAGCTCTCTGGATGTTTTGGAATTGCACCCAAGCAGCTTACTACTATTAGTACGATCAATGTTTTATTTTGCTAGAGTTGTTCTACTTCTTTTTGCATGTCTTTATATTTTATGATTTTCTCCACTTCATCATCATCATTATTTCAAAGTAAAAGTATATACATGTTGAGAATATGTGTTTGACAGGATGAAAAAGAAACCATTAACAGAGAAAAGTGAGTGTTCCAATTGTTGTAGAAATTACTGTTTTGCACATAAGGTATAATTCTTCACTTCATAAACTACATGAGTTTAAGCTGTTCTATACAGCCATTGCTAGAAACTACTGAATGCAACAGCATCCCCAACTGCAAAGCATCAAGAGTATGGCTAAGAGTAGGATTACTAAGAGAGAATGGAAGCATGCCAGTTGGAAGAATTGTAGACAAAGAAAAAGACCACAGTAAAGGAGGATAAGATACAAATATGATAAAAATCAAACAACAGGACGACTTTTTTGGAGACTTTTCCTACAGTCATCAGAACGTGAAACTGCACTTTATATATCTAATATCTATTAGATGGGGGAAAGGTAAAATGTTTGTAATAGAATGCAAGGCACATAATTAAGTCCTGTAGTTTCTAAAAGAAAAGTCTCGCCCAGCAATAGTACAAGCCAAGTTTCAAAGTTCATTTTAATGAAGAGACTTGAGTGTCAAAAAAGAAGTGTTTTGAAGGACATCCGAAGGAACTCTTTAAAAAAGGTATTTGAATATTAGAGTCTCAATATCCCTGCCAGGTATGAGCTGAGTGTCACTGGGACTGAAGCACAGAGCACTGTCTTCTAATTAGATAACTCTTTGTTTTTTTTAATCTCAAGACTTATTAGCTCTCTATACCAAGTTGCATGTATTTTTTAAAAAGTACCTAAACTATTTTGAACTGCTTGGTTAATCTCATTTCCTAATATTTTGATGTATACATAGAAAAAGTATGTCCAGCTGGCAGTCAAGAGTGCTTAATTGTAGGATGGCATGGCCTTCTTCAAAAAATAATAAGAAATTGAACTAAAACTATCAGCAACTCTGGGCCTGGCAACCAATTGATATCTCAGAGTTATGCAACTTTGTATGAGCAGCAGATTAGAGCAAAACAGGGTGGATTTGAAGCTGAAGCATGTTACATAATGCTTACACAAGGAACATTTAGAGTCTAGACCACACAAGAAATTGGACAGCATGACTTGTAGAAAGATTTTATTAGCAGAGATCTAAATCAGAATCACTTAGCTTAAAGTGATGTACCACAAGAAGCCCCAACTACCCAGCAGTTTGTTAGGAAGCAGCCCTGGGCAGAAGGAGCAGGAAGTTTTATGCATATCTGAATGTAATCATGTAAAGTTGGGAAAAAAGGATTTTTGCAACCCCTTGCCATCACCACACACATGCATGTGCTCACACATTGACTTAAATAGTTTTAATACTCCTGGTGGAATGTCTAGCACATTTGATATTTACAATTAAAATAGCAACCAGACAAATTCATATGAATCTTTACAGAGAACATTAAACCTAACCTGATGCTTACAACAATTAATTTTATACATGGTGGTTTAAGTGAAAAGAGAAGTTAAAAATCAAATGATTTAAAAATATAGAAAAATGGGTGCACCCTGATATGTCTTGTAGCTTTAGGGCACTCTCTCAAGTCACAGACTTGGGTAAGCGGGCGAGCAACAGGGCTTTACATTTTCAGACGCCAAATTCCAATTTCCTTGATCAATGAGAAACTTTACAATAGCTAGTTATCAGTTTTCTGCCTGCAGTAATGAGCTTTGGTATAAGAGTAGAAATGCTAATGTACTCTCTATCCTTTAAAAAAATCAATTTCCTCACACCTTCATTCTCCCCAAAGTTTATCTTTTCTTATATTCAATAACCCCCTCACTGCCTGGAAAGACTGGTTCAGGCCAGTTAATACGATAATGCATAAAGATGTTTTGAGTTTGTTGATCTCATCTGGTATCCATGGCAAGCTATTCTGAAAGGTCAAACTATCTGAAGGCCTTCACAGGAAGCTCTCAGGAGTCAAACATGGCAAACATGAGGAGGTCTGCACAAATTTCTAAGCAATTATCTAGGCCTTTGTTGTGCTTAGCGAGAGCTACAAAAATAAAAAGCTGGTCCTTACCTTTTCTCTCCAGCCTCAGAGCAAAAGGAGTCACTGTTACCCCCGCAAATAAGCAGCACAAGACAGGATGTTTTCTTTTGAGGAAACATTGCTTCCCTTCTTATTTATCCAAAACAAATGTCTGAACTGGAAAAGTGACTATTGCATTTTAAGTACATTGTATTCTCATAGGAATGACTTCTTTAAAGAAAGATGACACCTTTATCTTTATAGAATACACAAATTAAACTTTGAAGGTTAAGCCAGACAACTTGCATATAAAATTAATGAATAATCGATGAGCCTACATTCTTCCTGGGGGAAGGCAGAAAGAAATGTACTTCATGTTAAGTTGCAACCCATACATTTGTGAAAGTACCAGAAAGTTCCAGCTGCTACTTTATTCACAACCAGCATTGTCATGTTTTTACTTTTTAAAAAGCCTTCAGATACCTGAAGAAATCTATGGAAAAAAAACTTGCAACAACTTCATAGTAAAGAAATTTTAAAAATCTTCAGCAATGAAAGATATCTGACAAGGAGCACCTTCCAATACTTCTTTTTTACAGGTATTTTTCTCTGAGATCCATACTTAAATTTTAGCATCACCATATGCTTATGAACGCAGAAGTATTTTAAACAGGGATCCCCCCTAAAAAACACCCCAGGAATTTTGGGGTAAATGCATTTCAGAACTATTCCAACAGAAATTGAGGCATCATTTTAAAAAATTGCCTTTAAGGTGTTTAAGGTTTCCAGCAATGTTAAATGAGGCAAGCAATCTCTATTTAGGGTAACATTTTCCATTCATCCAACAGGACTAGTTTCTTGGGTAGGCCAAGCATGGCTGACTATCACTGAAAACATAAAAGATATTTTTGACACAAACCCTGGCTAGCTTACAGCCAAACCCTAAAGCCCAAAGTTACATCACATAGGTAATTATTAATAACTTAATAATGAAATCCATCATTATAACCTGCTAGTAAAGAAGATAATTAGAGGAGGAAACAGCTTTGGGTTTTGGCTTCATAATGCCCTGCACGAATTAAACAGTGTCAGTATGCTACAATGCACAAAAGGAAGGAAACGCTCTGTATGAACCTTCACAGTCATGCCATCAAACTCTGTGGGATATGCATAACAGGTGGTTCTCTTTCCATTACAGTACAAGTGCATGTGCATTAACCCATAAACTGCTAGCTTCAAATCAAGCAGACTAATTTATTTGTTTCCTAACATGATAAATAAGGCACTGTACTTTGAACTGAAACCGCCATGCTTCCAGTTCAACTCCAGGAACTTTCAACTTTTCTTTCTCCGTGATATAGAAAAATGGTGTTCCTCTCTAGATGCAACACAAATCGAAGGCTCCTTAAAAAGCAAGAGGGAGATGGCCTTTAGCCAGACCCAAGCACCCTTCCCTCCTTCTCTATTCAGCAGTGGAACTACTGAAAGAAAGAGGAAGAGTTTCTATGACACACTTCCTACCCAAGACGTTGCTACTTTGCATCCAGCCGCCTGCGCTTGCTGGGAGAAGATTCTTTCTTTGCCCTCATTTTCCTCTTGTTCCGAGTTTTGTTCTCCTGAATTCGTTTCACTGACCTGGTGAGAGCTTTCTCGCTGCTTGCCTTTTTAAGAGACTGACTGGGGGGATCTTGCACCATTTTCTCCTTTAGAGCCTTCATAAGCCCTTGCTTAGCAAGCAGGCTGGCCTTTTGACTGGTACTGGCTTTTCCCATGTGGGTGGAAGCCTTTTTTTTCCCAGGTCGTGAGTCAGTTAGTTTCTTTGACTTCTCATTCTGAGAGGTGTGCTTATTATTTCTTCCTGCCATTGTGTGCTTTCTAGTAGCTGGAGCTCCCACTTGCTTCACTTTACTGACTTTCTTGACAGAGATTCTTTCCTTGCTTGAAGGACTCAACTGCCGCACAGCCAGTGTCCTGATATTCTCCTTCGGTGTCTTTTTTTTGCTTTGCTGAAGGTTGCCTTTAGCAGAGGTGTCCTCCTGTAACTTTCCTTTCCCTTTTCTCCCCTTTCCTCCCTTTTCAATCGGAGTAGATTTAGTAGGAAGTTGGATGGCTTTCACTTGCTGGGCCAACTTGGGGGACATCAAAGGTTTAATGCACATGCTCTTGTTGCTTGAACTACTTTCAGCCAAGAGCTGCTTGGACACACAATCATGCCTCTCCTGTTTGACCACTCTATGGAATCCATGAAGTTTGCCTCTCAAGTTGGAATATTTCCTCAAGATCCGTGAGCTAGTCTGCACCGGCATGCTAGGAGAAGGCTGGATGTTCTTGGGTCCAATACATTGTGCCAAGCTGACTTCAGAAGGAGATGTCTGCTTTGGACCATCAATCTGCTCTGACTCAGTCTGGTCACCATTCTCTCGAAGTCTGGTACACAGCTTTTGGATCTTTATAGTATTTTTTGCTGGGGTCATGGCAGCAAACTTCTTTAAGTGTTTCTTTAGACGCTCTGCTTGGAGAGAACTGGGATAGATGCCAGAACAACCCTTCTGTAGTGGAAGCTTCATGAGAGGAATGTCTCCTGGGATACGTGTGTTCAGCTTCTTCACAATGACCAGAGATTTGGTTTCAGTTGTCTCCATAAACCATTTGCAGATATTGGATATATCAAAACCCTTCATGAAAAGCATCTGAACAGGGGACAGTTTCTGGACTTCAGTGGATCCTTTAAATTTTCGAGTCCTCTTCTTGCTTTTCCAAATCTCTTTCAACTTGTCAGATTTATTCTTGACCTTTGGAGCTGGCTGAGCCTCCTTCTCCAACTGAATCCAGCCTTTCTGGATCTTCATATACTGGGTATTAAAGTTAGTGATGAGTTCTTGGTTGTCTTCCTCAGCACACCATTCCACAAATCTGGGCTTGTCAGAAAGTACTTTCATGCTATTAAAACCAATAGAGTTTTCATTTCTTGCATTTGGTTCATCTGTGACAACAGGATCTGCTGATGTGGTCATGATGTCAGAGTTTGCTTGTACAATTACTTTTTCTGATGTATTTTTTGTAGCAGTAACCACATGAACTGCAGGAGGGGTGTGCCTCAAGTTATAGAACTGTAGGGCTGGTTTCTTAGATTTCATTGCCTTCTCTGGCTGTGCATGCTTGCTACCAGGACATGTGAAGCTACTTGTTTCATGTTGGTTGGACAATACTTCAATAATATTCACAGGACCGTCAGAATTCTCTAAACTTTCTGGCTTCAAATCGACTTGCTTTTCGGTTTTATCAGGCATCTCTGTTGGAACATGAACACTTCTCTTGTCAGAATTGGCTTCTAAGCAAATTTCAAGCATTGCTGCTGGCTTATCTTTGTTATCTTCTCCATTCTGGCTTCCCTCGATTACAGATTCCTTGGTCATCAGTTTCTTATAGGCCTGCCTTATTGTGATGTCATTTTTCTCATCTGCCTGCTGTTCAGTAGATTTGCTACTATCATTTAGCACTGTGTGGTGGTATCTGTCATTAGGAAAACATACAGATGTTGACCCATCAAGATGTACTTCTCTCTTAAAACGCTTAGCACCAGGACTTTTAGAAAGCTTTATCTGTAGCTGAGGAAGCTGAAGAGAATCGGAAGAACAGGGTTGTTCAGCACTGTCTTCTGTAGGCACCAGAGACTGCTGGCTTCGAAGACAGCGATCCGAAACGATGTGGTTTTTTTTCTCCCGCCTTCGTTTTTTGTCTATGTTTGTTTTGGAAGAAGTCTCTTTCTTGTCCTTTTCTGATATATTGGGCTGTACTATAGTTTCACTATTAGCCTCCACTACTTCTTCAGACTTGGTGGTCTCATTGATGTCTATTGTATCAATTATATTTTTCTCTCCCTTATCTTCATTGGCAGCCAGAATGGGCAGCACATTTTGACATTCAACAGAGAGTCCTTCTTTCAAATTCTGGGAATTTTCAATCGTGGTTTTGTGTGTGTTAGTACAATCCAAATTGAGAGGCAGCTTTGCTGCTTCTAAATTGGAAAGCAGCTGGGGAAGCTCCACATCCATTTTGATAGTTGCCACCACTGAAGATTCTGCAGAAAGAGTTTCTGAAGGTTCTTGGTCAATAAGAGTAAGAGGTTCAGGCACCCCACTGGTAGGAAGAATTACAGGAGACATGCTCCTTGGGCTGGCAACAAGCTGTACAGGTGATACACTGTTGGGAATATTGGGAATCTCTGAAGGAAAGGTCATACAAGGGTCCAGAGCATCAAAAGCGGGTGGTACTGCTGAGGGTTCTGCCAAGTCTATAGGGGAAAGTAGTGGGGGTTCTATAGATAGTGATACATCTATAACAGAAGCAGGCTCATCTAGTGGAGGCAATAAGTCCATGCTATTGGCTGATACTTCAGGCATCAGTAGATCCATGCTAACATGGGGTTCTGGCTCTATCAAAACAGGAGTTTCTGGGATAGTCACATTTCCCAAGGACGGAGAAGCTGTTTTATCATTAGCAGCTTCTGAGACAGAATGTACAACAGAGTCTGCTATACTGTCACTATTTTCTTTAGGTCTATTACTGTTATAAGAATCAGAGCCAGAGCTATGTGCCTCCAAGATGCCAGTACTGTCTTGCAAGTCCCCTTCATTCTCTCGAGGGAAAGAGACTGTCATTGTCTGCAGTGAAGACTCAAACAAGCTGTCTTTATCTGAGTGAAAAACAGGGCAGGGAAATAGAGAAACAGGCATAGTAGCTTCTTCAACAAGACTAGTTTCCTTCTGCTTTAGGACACTGACCTCAGAAGAGATGCTTTCATAAGGGCATTGTTCAGCTCTTATTTCACTGAAGGTATCTTCTTGAGTAGGGGCTGCTGTGGAAGATCTTTGATCATCATTGCTATCCACAGGTTCAGCTGCAGCAAAATAGCTGCCACTAGGAAGAGAAATGCCTTGAATAGGACTTGTTAGCACCTCAGGCCTTGTTGCCAGGATGTTCCCATTCTCCTGTGAATGCGGAGTCTTGGCCAAGGTGCGGATAGTAGGAAGCTCACAACATTCACCATTGTAGTAATATCCACGAGTGCTCTTCCTTGCTGTCTTTCTTGCCGATAATGTCTTTTTGCTCTCATAGTGACATTCTGTAATTGGTTGGCTAATATATACAACATCATATTGATTATCATAGTCATTTATTCTTAGTCCTGAAGACTTCTTGCTTTTACGTGTACTTTTAGTAGAAGCTGAAATACTCTTTACCCGGGAGTGCCCATTGGTGGTTTTGTGGTGCACTGCTGGAATGGAATTAATAGGCAACCAATTGTCTTTGGCATTCTCCACATGAGTCTTGTCACCAGGATGCATGTGGCAGACTGCCTTGCTTTTTCCTGAAGCCAGATAGTGATTCTCTACCTTCAGTCTTGTTTCTTGGTCATTGATTTCAGTATCCTGGTGTGTAGCAGCTTTGGAGCTGCACTGCAAGGCATTCTCTTTGTCTGCTCTCCGTGGAGAGCTAGTGGTGAAAGCTGGCTCTCGAGTTTCCTCTGGGAAAGCTTTGAAAGGGTTCTTCAAAGAATTCACCCTATTCTCTAAATTTTCCTCATTAATATTTACATTTGTTGCTTTCACAGCTACATAGCCTCCCAATAAACCTCTACTTTGCACCTGATCTTTGTCCTCTTCACCTTTCCTAGCCCCTGTCTCTTGTTCAGTAGCAGAGTTCTGCCCTTCCAGGCTTTTAATAGAGTGATGGATATTGGAGGCAGTGAGGTACCCTTGGGTGGGACTATCTCTGGGACTTATAGAGGTTGTTCTAATAGTTGGAAGCTCAGGGAAATCTCTTCTGACAATAGAACTGCAATTTTCTCTTCTGTCTGTAGATTTCAGTTCTACAGCATGTTTTAGCGCATGGCATAGTATTCGCAAAGAACCACGGGCCTCCGATTGTTCAGCATCCAGCAGTAGAGGGAGTTTGGACTCAGAGCAAGAAGTTCCATGCTCCTGATTCTCAATATGATATTGGCTGCACCCTGAACTACAAGTAGACACATCCATGTTTTCAGGTCCAGATAACTGCTGGCCCTCATAGCCTGTTTGTACTTCAGTGCAGATGTCGCTCAGGACACGGACGAAGTGTTTCTGGTGGTATGGGCAGAGTCTGACCATAATTTTTTCCAATGGAGATTTTGGCTGGCCAAGAGAATCTATTGCTACTGCCTCTGCTGTCTCCTCACTAAAGAAAAAGGGAGAGAGAGAGAGAAATAGTCAGTATAGTACAAAATTCAGGAACAAAATTCCCAGCATAAATTGTTCACAATTCTCTTCATAACTGAATTCTTTCGAAAGACTGTTTCTTTAAATTCTACTGTAATTGAGCAAGTAGGTAACACAAAGTTCCAAACAATATTAACATTTTGCCTGGATTTCATTTCTGGTTTCTATGTTTAACTCAAGCATTACTACTACCTGAATATGACCCTGTTTACAACATAACCCTCAACAGGAGTGAATCTAATGAGGTGGGAGAAACAACCTTAACAAATTAGTATGCAATGACAAGCTATACAAACAGAGCCAGTGTGATATAAAAGTTGGGACTGGGAAGATCCAGATCAAATATTCCCAAAAATATTTATAGAAAGCTGTTGATCAGCAATTGCTCTTCAGTCTCTCTCAGGCCAACCTATTTCAGGGTGATTTCTGTGAGTAAAAATTGAAGGAAGGGGTACGACTTGGTAGGGGAAACCTTTATCTTTTTTTTTAGTGTTATGCATCATACCCTGAACTCCTGAAAGAAAAAATCAAATGAGCAAAACTTAATAAGTTAAAAACTGGCTTGGATAATATTTACAAAGTATATAGCACCAGGTAAGCTATTTTCATTACTGTAGATTCTGAACAAACAAACAATACAGTGCAATGTATCATTCTAAACATGTGGTTACAATCTCTTCAAAACATGCTGCAAGATTTAACTGCATCAAAGACTAAAATCCTAAGAAAATATAAAGTCCTTCATGTGTGCAAACATCTTGGGGGGAAAAATACATCAGCCTAAAGAAGGCAGCAGTTATAACTATAGTACTTATAACAACTGAATTAAAAAAAATAGCTTTTAGTCTTTGGAAGATTCATGGAAAATGCAATTTTACCTTTCATTCATTTCTTAAAGATACCTTTCATTTTCTAAGGAAAAGAAATTCCCTGTGGATTTTATTCCACTAGCCATTGCCAACTATAGGGGGCAACACTCATCTCCATTTCAAAACCATTGAGCCAATGCTGTCCAAAGATGTTTCCATGGTATGTGGCCAAAATGACATTGCAGAGTGCTGTTTCCTCCCCAGCAAAGTGGTACCGACTTATTGACTTGCATCTGTATGCTTTTGAACTGCTGTGGATGGCAGGAGCAAGGGAAGACAGGCACATTTGTGTGATGCTTGGGTGTTGAACCTGGGCTGTCAGTTTTCTAGCTGACAAGCCCAACATCTTAACTACTGAGCTATTGTGCTGCTCATTTTCTAAGAGAGAGTATTTATTCTCATATAAAAAAGCATTTCATATTCAGATTATTCAGATTACATTCTTACAAATAGCAGAATAGGTGGTACAGTAAGCATGTTTCTGGGCTAGATCAATTCTTATTGCAAATAAGGGCACAAAGTAATGTAGTGTTCAACTTTACAAAACTACAGTCTTCCTAAACATAATTAAATACCACATAATTATTTCTAACTTATCCCTATTTTGCTTTTGCATGATAGTCAATCACACTGAGTCTTCAGCTGCATTTAGAAGGAGCATGAAGAACATGAAGTCCATCAAGTTCAGGTGCTGATACACATTTTAATTCTATCATTTGTGGTGATGAATCACAGGATTCTAATAAATATATGTATATATTGGATCCATAAACCTAAGATTTGTTGGCCTGCAATAGAAATTACATTTACCAAGTTTTCCATTTGGGGATTTATCCTAATCTGTTCAGCTCAAAGGTAATATAATAAGTAATAATTTTAATACAGTAAATTTATGAGATAAATGATGTGATAGTTATACTTAATAAGCTAAAAGAAGGGGAGGAAAAGAAAAAGAAAAAGAGCAACCTAATCCGAACCTTGTAGTGCCCTAAAATAATTTAGTGTTCTTAAACATAGAAAAACTAATGAAAATTAAGATAAGATTAACCATAAAACCTGCTGGTGTACAACCTGATAAGGTAGATGAGCGGAGAAAAAAATGAAATGTGTGCCCTATGTATACACAGATTCAAAGAAACTATTATTGTAAAGCCTCACTGTGCTCAAAGAATCAAAGGTCAAAAAATACAATCAGCACAAAATTCCATCATCATTTCAACTTTTGTGTGTGTGTGTGTGTGTGTGTGTGTGTCTTGAGAATTTTCATTAGCACACATCATTCCCCACAACTTATAGTGTTCTCATTTTACAAACTCTTTATATACAATTCTTAAAAATAAAGAAATTATGACTTGCCAGGAGTTTATTTACTTTGTTTATCTGTTCTTTAGTTATTTTCATTTGCAAACTTTTATGTTTATATGTTTATTTTTATAATTTTCAAATATATTTGACTATGTAGAATCACATGTAGGGTATAGTTTTATATTTCTATTGAGTGACCGTAATCAACAAAACCTCATGAATACAAAACTGAAAAACTATGGGAAAAAAACCTAGGGTAGAATTTAAATACTATAAATATAATTTCATTTATTTGAAGGGTTCAATCATAAGCACACTGAGGAATGCTAGACACTATATTGAACTTTAATTTTAAGTAAGTTTATTTAAGGCTAGCTTCATGGAGCAATTTCAGTGAAATTAACCATGTATTTTGGTCGCTTATAGTGCTTCTTTAGGTAACAAAAATCTTGAAAGCTTCCTGTCAAAACAGAAGTGGTTCTGGATTCCAAACTATACTTTTTATTGTTTCATAAATATGAACTGTATAATTCTTGTAGCCTTAATTTCCACCAACCCCTTTAAGTAAAAATAAAACCTATGTTACTATAACAAAAGTATTGTCTCAATGTTTTCACAAAAAAGTGGCTGCCTTTTTTCAGATTGAAGCTGCAAAGGCATGCCAAGGATTCAGTAAAATGCAATCATGATTTAACATCCTCCAACACATTTGAAGGTAGTCTTGCATTATAGCCAAAATTTCCCCAGAGGGAAATTAGTTTCAGATTATTCAGTTTGACTAGTGCTTGACACTTTAACAAGGAAAAGTAGCCATCCCAAAATATAAACTTTAAGAGCATTATCAATAAACAATAATAATATGCATTTACTATCCTTTTCCACTATCTATAAATGTTCCTTTCCTATACAAAAACAAAAGCAAAGGCAAAAATAGATTTTAAATCCAGGCTCTCAAAAACTTGAAATGCAGACTTTACTGTATAAGAACTAAATGGATACTGTAAATAAATATTTCACTTAGTCTTACTTTTGATAAAAACTTTCCCATAAGATAAAGTTATTTTTCTCTTCTAATTTCTTGCAGGAGGCTTTCACCTTTTTTAAAAATGATGTTTTTACTTGTGATGACAGGTTGTTAGAATGCCAATCAAAGTATGGCTACTCAGCTGCCCTGTCCCAGTTTATATTTCAGAGAGAGGAGGAAATTAAGGAAAACGGGATTGCAGATATATAGATGAGAACAGGCAAAAGGGAGACTCAGAGCTCTAGCCTATGAAAACCTCCACTAGTCAGAGTTATGAACGACTAGATTATAAATATGTAATAATAATGAATTAACATATTTATAACCCAATCTAAAGTTATTTGATAAAAGTTCATGTGTTTTTAAATGTGACTGAGCTACCCTATATCTTCATGTTCTTCTCAGGTTTTTTGGTGGTAAGAAGATACATCCTGTAGAGGTCACCCAAATGTAATACAATTTTGTTTTAATTTCGAAGAAGAAAAAGGTAATAAGGAATAGACACCCAGAACAAGGAGGCTATGCACCAAGTACTCAGAATGGAATTAAAGTATATGAATGGGATATGGCTTCTCATGAAGTCATTTGGATTTGTTCAAAATATGCTTTTATTTTCACATCACTTTTGTGAAGTAGGGAATGGAAATCAAGTTAGAAGCAGTTATTTTTGGGGTATTGCCCTGCACCTCCAGAGTAGAATTAAATTACAATTAAATTTCACTCTTTCCCTATTAATACTCTGGAAACTTTTTCAGAGTGTTCCATGAATAGTTTGTTATTATTATCTTTACCATGAATTTATGTATTAAATTTATTGTTTTACTCTATTATTTGAGGCAGCTTGTTGTAGTGATTAAGATACAGGCTAGTAACTGGAAGACCATGAATTCTAATTCTGCTTTAGACTCAAAGCCAACTCACTGACCTTGGGCCAGTCACTCTCTCTCAGCCCTAGAATGCAAACAATGGCAAACCACTTCAGAAATCTTGTCCAAGTAGTTGCCAGGAACCAACACTGATTCAAAGGCATCCCACTCCAAAAAAAAGTTAGCATGTAGTTTTGTACGATTTTATTTCATTAGTATTATAATCAATTTAATATTTACATAATTTTAATTAATAATTTATTGTTTTTTATTTATTTATAGTTACTGTGTATGTTTTATTGTTATAGATGCTTTTTCTTGACTGTTTTGAAAAACCACTATGAGTCTGTATTGATTTGGCGGTGTACACACAGAATAAATAAATAATCTATTTTTGTCGACGAGCATATGATAGAACATCAAGAGCCAAGCTATGATTTCCACAAACAGAACTGTTGCCATGCAACAGTCACAGTGCCACAATTAATGCGCTTCAGAATTTGCTGTACTGTGAAACTGTCTACATAGTAGGATGGGTGGAAAAAGAGAGCTGCCACTGATTGATTTTGTTTTCAATTAGAATGGGAACAGAAATATCTACATCTATACTTCATCTTTTTTCTGATTCTGATCTGAAAGATGCAAACAGATGATAATAGAGAACACTGCAAAAAATCAATACCCTGACAAAATGTTTTAGGATGGAAATCAAAGATATAACTGAAGTTAGAAACAATAGCAAGTTTCACTTTGGATGTTTTGGAGGATTTATTCATTGGAATAAATTTTTTAAGATTAAATATAGTCAGTTTAGCTCATGGTTACAGAACCACAAAAAACCTTTTCACTTGATACACACTTATTTTTTGTCTTGCTTAATAAAACCTAGGAGTATGATTTTATACCAGTTATAGGAAGGGAAAGGAAATAAGTAAATGTTCCTTGATAGCAGAACTGCTATATATCCACACACACAAAAGCATGCTTTATCACCCACTCCAACCAAAGTTTCTCACTATTCAACATATCTAACCTTTCCATCTTTGTTTATTTCACTGGAAAATCAGTTTCAGATTACAGATATGTAAGAAGCAGCAATAGAACAAAAGTTCAAGGCTAAGTGTTTCTGTTCCTTTCAGATCATTTTAAGTATCACAATTATAGATCTATAAAGAACAAGGTAAAACTATAAGCTTGTATCTCACACCCCTAGATTTTTATATACCATCTCAGATTTATTTATTTCCCTTCTGCCTTATGCTTTTCAAAAATCTAACTGATTACCAGAGGCAGCCCTAGCACCCTGCTGGAGTAACAGCTGCCTCCCATTCAAAGTAATGGGGTAACAAAAATAAACTTTTAGATAATTATTTGAGGAGGTTATCGTTCAAGATTATTAAAAATAAAGGGAAGAAATATAAAGTTGCTTTATTTGATCAAAATTAAAACAGATATGTGGTTATTTCTGGGAAACCTTAATGGACTTTTGCTGATTAGAAATGTACCAGTCCTAAGGTTTTAAGGATTTGTTTATAGGTAAGGGAAGAGATATGGGAAGAAATCACTTACTGTATTCTAAGAGAAGATGATTAGTTACAACTGTGTATAATTATTGCGATGAAGGGAAAATCATTTCTTTATATTTCTTTTTCTTTACTATTTTTTGCACATTGTTTTTTATTTTTCTTAATTTGTATTATATTTTATCTTTCAAACTGTAATGTTTAATAAAACTATTTAAAAAAGAACTGCATATATTAATTCTGTAAGTGATTTTTATTTTACTTTTTAAGAAGGCTGATCAATGTATCAAAAGTATATTCCTTGGCTGTAGCTTCATATGCCTCATCTTCCTAAAATGGATTGATTGCTAAACAATGGAATTGAAAAGGACTTCTAAGTAAAGCAATTGCACTTAAGACTTCATGGTGCTTTACAGTTCTCTCTAAGCAGTTTACAGAGTCAGCATATTGCCCTCAACAATCTAGGTCCTCATTTTACTAACCTTGGAAGGATGGAAGGCTGAATCAACCTTGAGCAGGTGAGAATCAAACTACCGGCAGCTGGCAGTCAGCAGAAGCAGCTTGCAGTATTGCATTCTAACCACTGCGGCACCATGGCTCATTATGTACGCTATAGGGAATGCATAAGGAAAAGGCTTACCCCTATCCAGTGCCAAATGTAAACAGGGATGGTTCTCCAGGATTTGAAGGGAAGAAAATCAAACAAATTTTGTTTACTGTAAAGACTTGAGATATTTCCTTAAGAAGTTACTGACTTTATTTTCATGGACACAGCTAATCATTATTTTACCATGCCTGCAAGTAAAGAGTTTTAACATTTTTTATTTTTAAAAAATAGCCTTCTTATATTCTGCCTACATCTAACCCAAGTCAGATGGGTAATTCTCTCTCACCTAAATACACATGCACCTGAGCACATTCATTCTGGAGTGTTCTGCTCTCCCCCTCTTTTCCCATAAAACATTTGAGCCACCAGCTGTGACGCATCTAACAACCTTCTTGTGGCTAATTGAAAAACATTATCATTCAGTCCATCCCTTTAAAACTAGGGGAGTTTTATCATGCTGAAACATTAACCCACGCACTGCTTCCTTTTCAAGGGCTTTGAACAATGGTCCAGCTAATTTTCATGCTCATCAAGGACACTGGGGGCTTTCCTATTTTCTCCTGTTAGGATAGTACAAACACCACTCACTCCCTTACAAGCAGCTCCATGGATAAAACCATAAGAGCATATAGCATTTATATAACATAAATAAGAGTCTACAAGTGGATAAATTCATAAAAAGCTTTAAGTAACCAAAAAACAAAACAAAAACAAAACCCTGCTTGTAAAACCTTCATCATCATCGCAAGATAACAATTTAAGCCTAGAGAGACTAAGCATTGCATGCTACAAAAGTATATATAGTAAGACAATTCTGGTTAACATTTTGATTACATGCCATAAAGTGTTGACTCTTAAGCAGCCATCGATAGACTTTCTCCAGGATGATCTTCCTCTTTCAAGTATTTCAATGAGGCAACCTTCATTGCTGTAATTGAGCCCATCCCTCCAGCTGCTGGTTGTCCTCTTTTTCTCATTCCTTCTACTTTTCTCAGTTAAGTTCAGAAATAATAAACAGTAATTGCAAAAGGCAATTTTACTTGGAATAGCTTCCATCCTGCAACAATATCTTTAACACTATCAAACAAGATATAGGTACCTATCCCAGGTCAATAGGTTTATAAAAATACCAAATCCAGTCTGAACATCTGGGTGACTATGCAATGTACTGATCATTAACAACATCTATTCAGAATATGATTAGTTTGATCCTGATGAATAGTGCTTCAGATGAGAACTCTGGACCATTTGTTCTATGATCCAGGTGTTTGTTTTCTTGGCAATCTGTGGTATTTTCACGTGTCTTCTTCAAGATCTAGTTCAGAGGATCAATGTTCTTTCTATCTTGAATCTCAAAGTCCAACTTTCACTTCCACAGAATATAACAGTAAAAACCACTCCCTGCACAATTCTTTTGATCCTTTTTAAATTTTAATAAAGTTGACAATTGAATAACTTTAAACATTATGAAACACATAATACATTATATTATTTTGATATAGTGACATTTGTGGATTGGTTTCCAAACATTTTGTTACCAACTAGGTAACATCTTCAGCAGAGTTTAGGGGATGTCAATGTCAGTGTTCTTTTGTTTTTTAAGGGCTTCAGGTATGAGTGTCAAGTAAGGGTTTGTGCTGGGTCAGCTGTGAATCATCAATTATTCTTGTGATGGATCTTGTGATAAGATTACATCAGGTCAGGGTCATTGGGAGGTGAACTGCTGGTGGAGTGCGTGTGCATGGGGTGTTTGAGGATTGGTGCTATCTCTCATTGATTTTGTGGTTGATTTGGATTCTGAGAGGTTCATAGGCTGGTTGTAGGTCAATGAGTCTGTAGATGGAATTGCTTATGGAGTGCCAGACTTCAATGAACTCATGAGCGTGGTAGGTAGTACCGTGCCTTATATGTTGCTCCAGTTGACCTGGTTCTGTTTGCTGTTGGTGTTGGTAGAGATTAAGGATTTAGGATCATGGCATTTGTCGGCCAGCCAGTGTTCATAGATCCTGGTTTTTAATTGATGTGATGTTTGTCCCATGTAGAATTAGTTGCAATTGTTACAGTTGGTTTTGTAGATTACATTGTTTTTCATCCTTCTGTATTTTGTCTTTGGTTCTGGATAATTCCTGACGAAGTGTGGTTGTGGGTTACTGTTATTCCTAGGAAGCTCACACGGAACATTGTCTTTCCCCATCCCGCCAGTCCACAAAGCCGGAAATGTTGGGGAACTATAGTTTCTGCCTGGCTTATAGGGTCAGATAGAGATGGCATGGTTCAGATCCCATTTATAAGCAATGCCACTGAAGGTATTTAGGGAACTTTTTTTTAATCACAGGCCCTGTATTCAAAAGCATTCTGAAAACCTAACTCTTTCCCCAGGCCATAGAGGTGTGTGACAGGTCCAGCAGCTTTTTTTCCTGGTTTTTTTTTTTGGGGGGGGGGGGCATTATTTCTGCTTTAATTGTTTTTACCATATGCCATCCAAGGTGGTAGTTATAAGTTTCTAAAGCAAATAAAAATTATACAACTGCAAGTAGAGTGAAGAGATTACATTGTTAAAATTCACAGCCAGAATTCTGAAATTATAGCTTTAACATATTGAGGACACCAGTTTGGGAAAGGTTGATATATGAACACTTAATCTACACTGATGTATTCATTTAAAATATCCCTGTATCAACTACAACAGCTAACAGTGCAACTGATTCACTTATGAGTTAAAAAGCAAAACAAAAACAATGGGAGTCAATGGCATCTATGGGCCAATACTTGATTTTTCTAAATTATTTCAGAAAATGCACAATGTAAGCATTGTTTTGTGAAGCAGTGTCATTTGCTACTAATTAAATTCAATGATAATATTTATATGTAGTAATTAAACTTAACACTTGTTCAAAAACAACATCTCAGTATATAATTGAAATAAAGCTCCCAGAAGGCATCACAAGTATAACACTCCTTATTCAACTGATAGTGCATAACTGAAGAGTATTTCTTCAGAAGAAGCCTTGCCTTAACACCCATATTATGTTGGGAGAAATATGCAGAGATCCCACTGCAATGCAGTGCATGAAAAGGAGTGATTCTATAAGTAGCACATTAGAATTAGGAGGAGGGAAAATGAAGCTGTGTTTTTAATAACTACATCTTCTATTACCTACCTTTTTTTTCTTTCTCTCACATGTAATCATGAAGACTAGTGAGATATATCAGTGAAATATATATCAGTTAATGTTGAATTGCAGTGCATTTAGTAGAAAAATACCTAAAACAGTTAGGCAAGCTTGGGGTTTGTCAATACATCGAACTGTCTCAAAGGTATGAGCTATTGTGCAAAAAGCAAGAGGTGTAAAAACGTTCAATAATTACATTATTTGGGTTTACTCTTAAAGGAAACTACATTTGCTAACAGGTATTTGTATTCAATAGCATACAAATCATAAAAGAAAATTTCTACTATGCCTATTATGCTTCTAACAGTATTACTCTCACTCAGAATTTACTTATCAACCCATATGGACCAGGAAATTAAATCCTTTAAAAATTCAATGAAAATATGTATCTAAGTAAAAAGTGTTCAGAATTAAAAACATCAAGTTTCAGCAGCACCTGAAAGGACATGAGAAAAGCTCTGCTGAAAGGAACTAAAAATAACAGAAAATCCTTTGAGCAAAGAAACTAATCCAAAACTCTATTTCATTTGGGGGGGAGAAGCAGTGACTCCAATATTTGTGGTCCACAAACGTGTTCAAAAATATGTTTCCATACAGACTGATAAGTATAATAAAAAGGATGAGAGTTATGAAGATTTCATCCTCTTAATTAAGTCCTTGCTTCATGTGTTCTTTTGATTCTATATGTTTGAACATAAGCAGCATAACAAACACACCCTAATTATTATTTCAACAAGTAATCTCCACCAGGGATTGGGGGACTGTATCTGGTTCATTAAGGTTTTTATTATGCTGCAGCAGCACAGGATTACTCTTTTAATCTTCAGTCTATGAACGGGCATCAAGGAAATCCTGGCTTTTCTCTAATGTATGTACAAAGTTATTCAAAATGTAAGCATGTTTTTCTGCTAAGATTTGTTTCTTCTGCAGTGGAGATTGATAAAGGACAAATACTCCATACAGTACCACAATATAATTAAGTTCAGTTAAGATTAATTATCCAAAATGTTCCAGAAGCAAGGGATTGAACAGAAAAGTGCTGTATGATGTTTCCATAAAATACTAAGTAGAAACACTCTTGGTTATATAAGACAGTTCCTAATTCGAACTGAACTTTCTACTGGTATGTACCACCCTCTTATGTGATTTTGTGATGTTCCTGGTTCCTAGAAGTTCCTAAATCATTTCCAAAGAGTTCTGTTAATATGGTTTCACCTCCTGGACTGCTTACAAATCATACAAGCTTTATATAGACACTTCCAAGCAAAGAAAATGAGCCGTGAAATCTTTATATCTAGACTAGAATATGTACAATCAAGATGGCCTCATTAAAGTATGTGGGATAAAAGAAAACAGATTATTGAAGAAATACTACACGCACATTTGTACTGGCATCACAATGGATAATTTTAGCCCAGTGTTATTTTTTTTTTAAAAAAACTACCTAACAGAAAAGTCATTCTTGATCAATGGCCCTGCTCACTAGAGCTCACTTTCAAACAAGAATTCGAATTTAAGAAAATATGTCTATGTTTTACTTTATCAGTTCAATATTGTTGTGATCTGTTTAAAAAAATAAGACAGAACACTGTCAGAAAAAGGTATTATTTTCAGCAAAGGATGGAATTATGAAGAAAATAGTATTGTAGTAAATATACTAAATGTAGATATGGAAGAGATCAGTGATGTATATCTAACTCTCTGCTACTGCAGTTAAACATTCAATTTCAAAACCTCTTAAAAAGCATAGTTGTAAAGTTCTGTAGCACCCTAATGAGGCCTGGTTATTAGAAGAAATGTTAGTTTAATTATCTAAAAATCCTATTGAATTCCTTACCTGGCAGGGGTGTTGTTTAGCTGATTCCTGTGAACCAGTTGTAGGGCATTTGGAAGGTAGCAATTCTGATAGCAATCCAACATCCAAGGAAATGGTGTGGAAGGAAAAACTGGTTGCGTTTATTTAGAGTGCAGAAGATTATGTACCTTTGTAAGTGGCATGTGCTTAATTAAGGTAAAAAGAAAGCAAGACAACCCTGCCAAAGGTACTTGGCAACCAATGCCCTTAAAATGCAAGGTCCAAACCAGCCTCTTGCTGTACAGTTTGACCCACTCCATTCTTGAACAGGAACTGCTTGTTGTCTAATGTAGGCTATATCTCTGTTTTATGGGATACACTAAAAAGATGGGTATTTTTCATTTCACCAATGTTCCTGAGTATACTCTTTTACCATTAAAAAGACAAGAAAATATAATCATTTTTGCAGTTTTCTATTGCTATAGCATTTTGTATGAGAATAATATAGTCCCTGGCTGCCTATGCATATGAACCCAGACCCACTTGTTTTAACAAGATAATTTATATTATTAATAAAATAATGAGAATTGAACATTGTGTTAAAAACTCTACACCAGAGATAAAACTAGAATAAAAAATGATACATATGTAACTTGAAAACTGTGTAAGCTGTCAAAATGAGACAGATACCATTATAGAAATAATATGACTATTGGGTGAATACAGCGAATCACCCTGTGCGAAGAACAGAATTAAAAAGTTGTTTTAGAAAGAGCAGGAATGTTAATTTTTAAATGTTCTAGATTATACTTTATTCTTGTCTTGCAAATAAACACAAGATTGCTGGCAAATATAATTCTAACATTAAGCACAATTAGCAAATATTCCATTTGATTTCAGGAGTATTTTTCTGATACAATGAGATAGATATAAATTCATCCACTATTTTCATGGAGTGATAATTTCTTCTGAACATAATTGCATAAGGTCTGAGATTTATCACATCTAGAGATCCTGAAAAAGATCACAGTGCACCAGTATATACTAAATATTTTACTGCATTGAAAGAATATTCAGAAGAAATGAAAATGATAGGCAATCTTGTGGTGACATTCCTCATCAAATATTATTTATAATCCAATTTTTTCTCCAAGGGAAGAATTGTATTCAGTAAATTCATGTAAGACCCCTGTTTCTAAAACTGATGTAAACATTTTGCTGTCAGAGCAGATATTTGCATTCATAGGCATCTGTTTGACTTTTCAAATACATTTGTGGATTCAGCTCATTGAAACACATCAATCTACTTTAATATTCCATGAGACAAATACATCATGAAAAGCATTACCATTATTATTTAAAAAGACACTTTAGAAAGCAGTGCTTTAAAACATTCAGGTTTTCACAACAAAATTTATTAGAAGAATAGTGGTTCTGAAAAGTCTAGCATCCAGTGAAAACTACCATACATATTACAGCTGGGAATGTGTTTCCAAAATGACATGGCCAAATACAAGAGGGTTGTTTAACCCCTATACATGCACAATAGAATCAGCATTTTGACATACAATGAAAAGAGAGAGAGAGAACCACATGAATTAAATTTTTATAAGTACTTATCACATATATTAAGACACAGCTTATTAAGTCCAGTCAAAAAATCAGAACTGCATTAAAAATTAAATGTAGTGCAATCAAACCAAAAACCTTAATTTGTGATCATAAGTGCTCTACTACATAAAATGTTGATCATAGCAAGGAACAAAAAAAGTTCAAATCACACAGTACAAAAAATCTGTAAATAAATACAAGCTACAGTACAAGAGAAATATTAACTTATACAATTCCGTCAAACTGTAAACAGTATATTGAAATGAGGTCCATAGATTTAAAAGGGGGTTCCTGCTTTATTTTTCCATGACACTTATATTTCTAGAGGTCTGTAAAAATGCCATTTTTCCATATTTTACATGCAGAGAACTTTCTAAAGTGTAAAAGCATCAAATAATAATACAGAAGCATCATTAGTGTATAGTTACAGTGAAATTGATGCCAGTACAAGCAGTTGTAGTTATGCTAATATGTTACTCACACCAATTTTAATGTTCACCAATAGACCCATTATTAGAGCTGTGAAATGCCAATACATTCATGATCAATGTATGGCAACTAGAGGTGAAATACCTGAAAAGGGCTAAAATTTTGAAATGATCATACATATCCACAATATATGTGCTCCTGCTGATTATTTGAAAAATTTACACCACTTGCCATGTTACATCAACTTTGGCAGGAGGGTTACTAATAAACTTGAGCCTGTCTGACCCATTGGCTTCCATCACAGTGGCCAGTGCACAGAATTCCTAGAGACATTGCATAACTAGAATGTAGAGGTCAGACATCCAAGGGCCAGTGCTCAAGCTTAAAAGTACCTAAGATGAAGAAGAAACCACAGCTAGACTGAGAAGCTGCCCCTGCTCTGTTTACAGAGGCAAATAGGAATGTATTTGACATCAGCTGTGCTGGCTTGGTAGTGGCATTTTTAAATATTTAAGATTACATATATAATATATATGTATATAACCATAATACACATACTATATATAGAAATTTCTTACAATACATAATTATCAGGAACCCCCCCCTGCGATCTTGCTCAGTAGTAATAACTGAATATACAGAATGCCACTACGTGTCTGAGGCACTGCGTGCTGGAGAGTAATATGCAGCTTTAAAATCCGTTTGGCTGAGTTATACCTGGATACCTGAACTGAGTTTAAATTGACATTCATCAAGGATGTGCCTATTAGCACATTAAAAAAAAAGCAAAAAAATAAAAGATAAAAAATAAAAACCCACGAGTCACTGCTAGGTTTAAGAATAGTGTACAAGTACCTGAATTGAATGAGGGTAGTGTGTAAACTGTCCCTGAGGGTTTTCAAACAGTGTGTGTACAAGCTGGAATCCTAAGCACATTTGTTTAAAACTTACACTGTGGACTGATAAAATACCAACATTTGACGACTGAGTAGAGGTTAGAAAGTTATGAGCAAACACTCAAAACATATTTATACATGTTTAAGCAGTAGTTAGCTGCTGTAAGCAAAAGTCCCATAGATCTCTACCCCAATTGGGACTCAAGAGAAGTTGCCATCTGTCAGGTTTTTTTCTTTGAGGCTAGGGCACACAACAGCCGCCACTGACCCTCTTTCCAACAACTAAATGTAAGATGCACCTTATTACAGACTAGCAATTCAAGGTTAGATTTTTAATGTATTTTCTCTACAACATATTATAAAATCCCTTAAGATTACTAATGCTGGTATGCTATTCTAGTTTGTTTTTTAAAATTCTCCCTTCATTTAAGAAATATACCATTCAACAAGGTAATGGCATAACAAATATACCATCCAACTACTTAAACATTAAGATCCATTTTCAGTCAGTCCTCTGATGTAAAAGCATGTCAGTAAATTTATATTAAAATTTACATGGTAAAAAGGCTTGAATTTCAGTCAAAGATTCTAAATACTGTTCATTCCCTGAAGTTAAAAAGGAGAAAAATCCCTACCCATTTCCCTAATGATATACTCTCAAACCAAGTTCCACACAATGTTCTACAATTATTCTTCATTTAGGAAACTTAACTTAGCCTCCTGCATTTAGATCCCAAATTTTAAAGTCCTAAATGCTTTAAAATAGTCTATTGAAATGTAAAATATCAGACATGTATGCCTGCAAGTTTCCTGAACATTATATAACTGAGTTATTTATTATCAATAGAAATCATCTGACCTAAAAGCAAAAAATCTTTTGTGGACTGAAACAGTACCTTAAACTTGAAAACCAGATAAATTAAGACTAGAGTTGCAATAATAAAAGTGCTGAAGGTCCTCTTCTTGCTTTTCTGTTATTTTTTAAAAATTTGATTAGACAGGTATATTAATGGACTGAAAAGATTAATATATATTTTTATAAAAACTGTGAAGTTCTGTTATATGTAGCACCAAATGTGAGGTACATTAGAGATTGAGGCGGCACACTCATAACTACAGAATGGGAAAAGAAAGATATCCATCAATTTTTTATAAACATGTTACCCTCAGCTAGTTTTTTCTTATCAAACATTCTTAGTACATATTGTACTAATATGAGAGAAAGATCTTTGAATCTTAGTAAAATAACTAATAGGGGTGTTATGAGCAGGATGGTAATTTCTTGAAGAAAATATAATGAATGCTTTCAGGACAATCCAATCAGAATACTTCTGTTCTAGCAAGAATGCTACTGATATGCAAAAGGTATAAAATCCAGTTATCCATCAGAGAAAGCATGCAATGGCTAATATTTTCTTACTATAGTATCTTGAGTATGGATCTTCTGTCTACTTAATATCATCTGCAAATGACAGGAAGTAAAAGTATGTCTATTACTTCTGTTTAAATTATAATTGCATAATTCTATATTGAGCAGAAAACCTATTCATTGATTACATTTCAACACATGGCTCGATACTCTATGATGTATTATCTAACAAATAACCAAAATTCTATATCCAAGAGCTGCATAATCAACTCTTTTAATTCCATTCCTTTTAGCTCCGAAGATCACTTCTGATTTAGTGATGATTCCTGATCAACTTCTTGTTCCACATTCTTTCCTATGAAGACATCATAATTCTTCTTAGGATAATTATGATGATCAAATGTAAGGTGTTATAATAATTGATACTGCTATTGCATTGTCCACTTTTGTGAAAGAAAGAAGCTAAAATGTGTTGGTATGGTGAATGATGGAAAATAATTATCATATCTCAAATAAACCAGAATCTCTGCTACTGAACTAATTTCTTTTTATTCCTTAAACTGCTTAGAAACTACCTGTCTTTCACAAGTTAATTTGGGAAACCAATGACAAAATAATTTACCAATTATTCATCTATGATATTACTCAGCAATTTTGTTATATTAAGCAAATACCTCTGTAAAGAGATCCTCTACCATTAAAAGACATGTAAATTATTAACTTGTTTATTTACTGAGAAGTAAATCAGTAAGTGTAGATTGAAAATATATGACTATCTCTACCAAATGTAAAATATGAAGCATGGTAAAGTTTCTAAACAAAGTCTGACAATAAGTAGACAACAAATGATTAAAACACCAAATACAAGTATCAAAATATGCAGTCAGCAAATTCAAGTTATCAAAAAGAGGGAGGGGGAAGGAGGGAGGGATAAATCTTTTGAAATTACAAGGAAGAAAGCAAAAGAGGTCTTATCTCCATTGTTTACATTACAAACTGTTCTTTTGAAGGCTGCCTAAATCTTTCAAGCAATCTTGTCTGGCATATTAATCTTTCCACCTTTGGACTGAAGGAGATGACTTAAATTTCTAGAGCTCTAGCAAAGTGCTTCAGAATAGGAGAAGAGAATGGTAAATGTGCTTCCCCATCTGCCCATCTGCCATAACTCTTTTCACCTCTAAAAACTCACAATATTTATAAGCATTTAATCCAAAATGTATTGGATTAGAAATTGTGACTAAATATTGTATCTACTTAAAATCAAATTGCCTCAACTGCCTATACTTGACAATGTTCAAAATCAACTATTACAAAGAAAACAGTCCCATACTGCTCTCCTCCTTAAAAGACACATCATATTCTTGAAACAATATCAGAAGTCATTCGGATTTATTTCAAAATATAGTTAAGAATACATACAGCCTAGGCTTTTTGTTAGGCAGTTGGGACCAGCCTTGAAATTCGCAAGAAATATTGATATATTCTTGGTGCATTTAGAGGGATTCAAGTGTAGGATCTTTAAATGCTCCTAATTAATCAATTTGGGGATTATTTCACTTGGATAATTAAAAGTAAGACTATAGCCCAAATCCTATAAGTTGAATTCTCGATAACTATGGTGAAGAGGCCTGGAGCACTGGAAAAAAGGTCCTAAAATAGCTGATAGAGAGGTAATTCTTCATCAGATCTCCAGATTTTTCAGGAAATAACTTTTATATTTTACAGATCCAAGTAAAAAAACTGGTACATTTTCTACACACGGGGCTTGTTCCACAGAACTGTACAATAATTAACTCCACACTTGTACCCCTACAACACTAAGCCTTAGTCATCTGTAATAACCCGCTGCAGCAAAAGGTCACCAACCAACATCTAAATTCCAGTACAATAGAAAACTTGATTTTAAACATTTTTTACACACACACATTCACATTCTCTCTCTCTCTCAAATCCACACACATGTAGTCATTAGTCTTCGGGGCTGGGAATAAGGAAGAACTCACCCTTCATACACTGTCTCTAAAAGCTGAGGCTGCCATAAATGATGTTCACAGTTTCTTTCTGTTGTGCAGGTGCAAACAACACCATCAACAGATATGCCGTATTTCTATAAATATTCTGGTTCTGTGTTTAACATACATGATTAAAATGCCCAAATGTTCCTCCAACAGACTTAACTTCTGAAACTTTGCACTTGGCTATTCCTTAACCTGCCATGAAAATCAGCAAGGAAAACACGACAAACATTTCTTGCAAACGCTTACAAGAATCTCCAATTGTTAGAAATGGGAGGAAACAAAGATTTTCTTACAAAGACAGTAGCAAACCACATTTTCCCACTTCAACTTATGATCAGTTGGGATTTTGGTAATGCAAATGTTGTTCAGCAGAAAACTGAACACACTAGTGGGTAAACACTGATTCCATTTTTTCTACAAGCGAAATGCTCCCAAATACTACTCAAAGCTACACCAAAGGCGCCTATTAGAGCAGTCTGACTTTAATGGACCACCAAGGGATCTAAAGCAAGATACAGCCACAGGATGAACCACCTTGGGAAAAACAAGTAAGATGAAATCTTATAACAAAAGTTTAACATTAAAAAGGTGCACCTGAATATTACGACTAAATTTACAAAACCTACAATAAGATAAAATATAGATATATTTATATCTTTTGAATATTCAGCAGCGTTTTGTTTATTTTTGAGAGGCTTCTGAAATTTTAAAAAGGGACAGCTAATTTTAAACATGCGTCACAAAACAATAATGGCTATTTTATATTGCAATTACCAAAGTAATGCAATTAGTGCTTTAAAAATAACCTACTTTTTCTTTCTTTTTCTTTTCTTTTTAAAAACAGAGACCTTTTGAGGAAATATGGTTGTTCCAAAGCTTCTGGGTTTTTTTTTTACCTGAATAGAAAGTGATCACAGATAATAAGTGTTACATTTCAAAGCTTTGTAGATAAGAATCTTACAATCTTCAGGTCCCAGGACTTAAATCTGAGAAAATTGTTTGGTTGTTTAATTCATTTTCTAACCAAAGCAATAAGAATACACAACTATCACTATCTATTTACAGTTTTCAACCTATGGTCTGAAATGACATACAATTAGTTCTCTTCTAAACTGCAGCATTAAAGGGTAGGCACACCATTTTTCTGCTGCACGATTGTCATCCACTTAATGATACAAATTGAAAATATTAAGTAAGTAAAATGAGCACACCAAATACAATAACAGATTTTACGGAACTCAATTCATACATCACTTAAATAAAAACAGTCACAAAAGGTTAAACCTCAGACAGCTAAAGTCTATGCAAGTGTTACACTTCTAGCTTGCAGCAAACCCTCTCCCACATTTTCAATAGCAGATGATACCACAAATTTAAAACAGTGCATTTTTATTGCAACCTCCAGTGAAACTGGATTATATTGCAGAGTTTCTATACTACTACAGGGCTTTAAATAGATGTCTGAACTGAGATGGCATCTAAGGAACTCTGCTTTTTGAGTATGGAAATACATTAAGTAATTTTAAAAAAGTACATTAACAGTAGTACAAAGCATATATGGGCTAGAAGCCCAATCTCTCTCAAGAATGAGAAGTGCATATTTAACATGACAGCAATGGTGTGCCTAACCTCTGCTTCCCAGCAATCCACTGTATTCAGTCAACAAATCAAGAAGGCCCACAATTAATTGCCCCAAATTCAAGCAGCAATCCTGGGGTTACTTAGGCCATCTTCCTATGAATCATAGCATTCACTTTCAGTCATCAGGACAAAAACTAACCATGAACAGTGCTTAATGTCATCTTATATAAAATCCCATTGCCTCTTTTGGTTGTGCAAAGCAGAGTGGAGTCATATCAATCTTTTGCACAGCTATGATCAATTTGTCTCTCTACCTGAAGAACCATTAAGTCTAATCCAGTGAAGCTGCAGATCCGGAAAGCTTTACTTAAAGCTTAAAATGTAAGAATGAAAATATGCTAACCAAAAAGGCTGAATTGTGGGTTAGGAGTGCTTCAGATGATCTACCTATGTGTGTGCTACTCCACTATTAAATCAATAGTGGATAAAAGAAAAACAAAATGTCAGGAGATGCAAGAACATTTCCTGTTACTGGCAACTTTAGTATTTAAAAAGGAAACACCCATTGGGTGTTCAACCCTGACAGCATTATAGCTAGATAAGATGCTCAGCCTAAACCAGACCAGAATGATCTGATCATAAGTTTTATTAAAATTTGTAAAAATTTCTTCCCTGAACATTATAACATAGTTCCTTCATTTATACAACTATTTAGTTAGACTACTGAGGTTGTAATATTTAGAAATTAGTGAATTTATGAGGGTTTTTGTTTGTTTGCCCAAGAATACAGTAAACTGTTATATGTATTTCTGACTCCCAGAAAGGTATGTTTTAACTAATTGTTGGAAACACACAGTCTAGTGAACTCAGGGTCAAATCTATGAAAAGCATGTTGGTCACAAAAAAACCATATTCTTGTTAAAATGAGGAATACCCTAGTGTATCATTCAGTGTACCCTGATTCTCCTAGAATACAAGGAGTTTGTTGAGATAAGGCTACATCCTCAAGCAGGCAAGTCTAACCCTCACCTTTATAAAAAAAAATGAATAAAATTACAATGAAAATAGTGTTCCAAAGAAATTAACCAAAGCATTTTGCAGGTAGTGTACGTATGTAAAGATTCCCCACAGTCCCATTCCCACCCGCCTCACAAGGTGAGCACTAAGCAGATTGCAAATAATTAAAAAAAACTCCTGAATTTAAAACAAAATGGCTCCAATTAGATCCAATAACAAACCAGCCCAAAATCTCTGAATTCCAAAAGACCAATTATTATTTTAAAAAATTCTTTCCAACCAACTGGTTGGATCCAAGGGAACAAAAAGAGAAAATCTAAGTATAATCCAGTTTTGTTTTCAAAGTCTGGTATTAAGAGCTCAAGAAAGGGATTATTATTACTACTATTTAAAAGGCCATATGAAAAAAGCAAACCCAGTAAAATAACTGAAAGTCCATGCAGGCTCAAGAGGCAAGCAGTCCACTTCCATGTCTGCATTTTTGTGAGGTAACTCAATTCTCTATAAAATATTAGAGAAACATGCAAAAGGCCAAAAAACAAAACAAAACAAAACACAAAAGGCTCTAAGCCATACTGAGCCAGAAAATTTACAAATATGCAACATTCAGAGCACCCCTTTCCCCTGTGCCCTCACAAGTCTCTGCTGAATTGCAATGGAACATGTTCTGCACCCGGTGGCTGAAGAGGAGTTAGGTACACACAGCTGGAGTTGAACAATGCCATAGTGCTCACCCAGTTTATTACATAATTGGCACTCTACAACATCCCTAATCATCCTTTGACTCATTTGCACGGTGTGCTGCCTCTCCCTGGGGATCTATCTCAAGCTTTACAGAGACATCTTGTCCCTCCGAACGCATTAATTTCATTTTTTTCTTTGGAGGGTTTTTCAAAGTGCCCAGCCTCTCTTTCACTTTATACTCCAGGGTGCTGTGGGGAATCCCATAAATACTCTGAGCTTTGGAAACGCTCATTTTCCCATTCATCACCACAGAAATAGCTTCCTCCAATATCTCACTGTTGTATTGTCTGTATCTGCCTCTTTTCTTCCGAGGTTGCTTAGAGCCAGGATCACCCTCCTGATCAGAGGTGGAATATGGCTGTCCAGAGGTAGATTGCTCAGCATCTGAGCCCCAGGAATCTGGTCCAGGATCCAGCAAGCTCCTCCTATTTTGTTTAGGAAGGATAGCCCTTAACTTTTTACTAAGCGCGCTCTCCGTTTGTGAACCCATCACCAAAGAGCTATAGCTATACTGGTCACCAGAACGGGATTCCCATGAAAGGTCCATGCCTCGAACTTGTGGTATCTTTAAATCCACAGGAGTTGAATGGCTCATGTCCTTTTTCCCATCCTGTTTAGTTTGAAGTGCCGTTTTTTGAAAAGCAGAGTTTTCTGTAAGAAAAGGAAGGTCACTGATGTTGTGGAGTGCACCATTTCCCCTGAATTTCATTCGGGTAAAGTTGAATTCGTAGTGTGGTTTTGCCCAAGAAGCCTCCCTGGATAGTATCATGTGCTGTCCGTGATTCTGCAACCCAGATGGCCCATGGCTGGCAGCGGTAGCATGCTGGTTTCTGCTCAGCAGTTCTTCACTTATCTGCAGTGATCGAGCCAATGGAACTTTGAGAGATGTGGAGTGGCCAGACCCTTCCCTCGTTCCATCCTGCCAGCTTCTTGGGGGTACCCCATCACCACTCCGAAGTCCCTCTGCATGGTGCTGGCTGGGTCTCCCAGGTCGCCTAATTGGATGGAAGGAAACTGATGTGAGCAGGACTTGCACAGGTAGGGAGGAATGGGTGAGGGGGCCACTCCTTTATTAGAAGGCCTTGCTTGGGTAACATCACTTTTGTGGTCTTATTATTTTTTTAAAGTCTCAGCAGTCGGTTTTTTTAAAAGTTCAAAAAACAAAGAGAAGCTTTTTGGGCAAAGAAAAATGAAACCTGTCAGCTGGTCTTTGGTTGGGTTCACAAAATCTTGGAGCAGAAAAGACTTCGCGCAAGTGTCTGAAAATAGCATCTTAATTATAGATTAGAAAGGAATAATCACCAGAGTCTATTCACGACTGTATTACTAGTGTGACGTTACCACTAAACAAGTACAGTAATAAAAGAGTAAGCCAAGTGACAAATTGCAGCAAGTTCAACACACACTCATACACACCAGCCATCTGCACTTTTTATAAAAAGTGAAAGCTCTGGACGATATGGATTCACACTATGTATGCTAGTTGCTGCTGCAGCATCAAAACTGTTCAGCAGAACTCAAATCATTTTTCTCTCCATTAAACACAAAGACAAAAATAACGAAGAGTTCACAAAGTTAGTACTAATGTTCAGACTTAATTTATTTTTAAAAATTGACATCATCAGTTACAAGTAAACATTAACCTCCTTTTTTTCTTTATGCCAAGTTATGAAGAAACAGTTTCTATTTCAAAACTACAGTACTCAGCAGTCTATGCACCTTCCAACTGTACTAATTCAACAGATTAGGAATTAATCTATTTTAATTTTATCCAGTTTAATCAGGCTTTTAAAACACGTAAAATTATTTACAGTGTATTTTAATAAATAGTCCCCCAAAATGTAACACGTTCCTCTTTGTTGTTTTCATTAGGACAATCATAATACAAGTTTTCCCATTTTACAACTAGAAAGATCTGAGAACATGGAATGGATAAAGAACATATTTAAACAATTTTTAGGGATTCTAATCCTTTAGACATCTGTTTTCAATATTAGAATCCAAATTTAACATTTTGTTTTGATAACAGGTGTTATTCATTGTTTCTGAACAAAACAGCCCTGTGGTTTATATTTCTGATAGACATTAACATGTGTTGAATATTTCTATTACTCTGATAACAATGAACACAAATGTTCAGTGGCATTAAGCTTAACAGTACAAGCATAAACCGAAAACAGTACTGTTTGACAATTCTTAATGCCAACTTTTTTACATAAGACACAGCAAAATGTGCTGATCTTTTGAAGATGAACTTCAACTTTCCATGTGCTATGTAATGTTTAAAACAAATTACAGAAATTTATGCTAAACTGTTCAAAAAATGAACAGATATAATCAGATATTCCTCTTCAAGAAACTTTGAGATTTTATGAGCCTAGAGATCACGGGGCTAAATAAAGAATCCATGTAATGAGCAATTTAAATACTTCATTTTGCAATTAAAATCAGTGGTTGCGAACAATGCTATTTTATGTAGAAGTCCAACTAATGAAAACATACTTACATGGCTAAACTAAGCCTGAAGAAAATATTTTTATGTTGTCTATCCTTACTCTTATATCTACTATAGCCCTTACAATGCCATTCTGTATATCTTTACTTCCTAATGACTTATATCAGCAGACAAAGCTAAGAATTCAGAACCGACAGGACTCTACAAGCTTTTTCAAGAGAAGTCTTTCCCAGTATAGAGTTAGAATAGTATTATAAGTGCTTTTATTCAGTATTTTATTTTGAAAACATCCCCAATATAATTACAAATCTTCCTTGACCTAATGAATTGTAAGAAACTAGTGCGATGACAGTACTATGTTATAATAATTTCTCTTCTTTTCCCATATCTTTAACAAATTTTGTACAATACTTCATCCACTAGTTTGCTTTGGCACCCTTGTCCAAACACTGTGTTCATTAATATTGAGCATTCTTGATTTGTTTGTGTTAAAATTACTGAAACTATCAGCTATTAATATTTCAGTCTATTGAAAAATGGGGCCTGGCTCAGTTATTCAGCCAACCTCATCCGGTGTGTTATAGGAGTCTGCAGAGCTTTTATAGAGGCCTACTAAACCAAACTGACAGAATCATCAACAACATGGTTGTAGATAGCTGCTAAGAAGCCAAAGGTCTACCTTTCATCCACAAAAAAATTGTGGAGATGAAAGGGACTACTACAAGGATCATTTCTCTGCAGTGTGCAGTAAAACCAATTAAACCTCCTATGATAGGTGATTTAAGCTGACTGACATGTTTCCACTCTAACTTTTTCAAATGGCAGTTAAATTGTTATGTTTTGTCTTTGCATCCAGGATAATCTATTATGATGAATGGTTACTACATTCTGTTTTCAGTCCATATCACTATTTTCCACATGAAAACTTTGTAGTAGTCATATTAGCCATATGTTGTGAAAAGCAGAATCCACTACTCCAAAGATGATGGCAGGAAACTTTTCTGAAGATCCTCTAAAACTGCAGCAGGCCCTCTAAGCACAGTTCATAAACAGACATAATAGTATCTCTATAAATGATCTATACAGGATGTTCTTGCTTTAAGACCACAATTAGAACCAGAATTTGTTGCTAAGCAAGGTGATTAAATAAGTCATGTCAGATTTTACAACTATTTAGCCATGGCTGTTAACCGAAATTGCGGTTGTTAGGTAAATCACATGGTTATTAAATGAATCATGCAGTTGTTAAATGAACCTGGCTTCTGCTATTGATTTTGCTTGTTAGAAGCTATCTGGGAAGGTTGCAAATGGTAATCATGTGACCTTATGACATAGCAATCATTGACAAGCACCTGAATTTTGGTCACGTGACTGGGAGATGCTAAAACAGTCATAAGTGTGAGGATCAGCCATAAGTCTCTTTTTGCAGTGCCACTATAACTTCAAACAGTCATTTTGTTATAAGTTGAGGACTACTTGTATTTAGGAATGCTTAACTGCAATAATAATATAAACGTTATAGAGTTGCTATGATAATATAAACATATATAGGTTTTAAATGGAATCTATGTAATTTGTACAGCTTCAAGTCAAAGTGCTGGTTCACACAACTAGTACTTCACACAATTCTTGGTAGGTTTTTAAGCATAATAATGGCCTAAGTGCTTTTGCATCAAGTCTGTGGGTATTAATCACTGGATATAGATTTAGACTTTAAAAGCTGAAATACCCTATGTCTATGTTCAACAGAAAGACTGATTATTTCTCTTGAATTTATCACTGAACATTGGAAATAAGAAACTTTCTAAATTAATTAATAATCCAAGAAGTTAAAAACTCTACCTATCACAAGCAGTTGACTTCAATTATAACCAAGCATTAGGTGTGAGCAAAAATATTAAGAATTTCTCTTACCCATTCCCAGGAGTAGCAGAGCAGCCAGGTGAATGGCTCAAGGAGGCGTTGCCTGCACAAGGACTTTTCTTAGTAGACAGATCAAGCACTCCGTCTGCAACAACATGAGTGTAATTTGAGAATGGGAAGGAATGACAAAACCAAACACATGTTTGAAAAATTGTTCAGGTCATAACTTGTTAATCTAGGTTCAATTCAATGACTCTTCCCGAACTTTGCATTAAATATCTTAGCACATCAATAAGTATTTTTATTTATATTGTTTATAACATATTCTTAAGTTTACCAAAAAATATCCCAAAGCAAAATCTTCAATATTTTTGCTAGCAAAAATGAAAAGCTTTTCAATTAGTATAATATTTCTAGCCAAAAATGTTAATCATGCAGGTCTATATCAGCAGGCTATATCGAAGAAAGATGTGTAAAATATTTTGAGATTTTAAACATGGAGACTGGCTAAACATTTCTTTCTCATATGATTTTCAAATAAAATATACTTAGTAGCATAGAACCATAGGTTTAAAAAGAACCTTGGAGAAGTTCTAGTCCAGCTTGCCAAGGGCAGGAATCCTTGGGCCATCTTAGCCACTGTCAAACTAGTGATGGAGTACCCATGCTGCTGTTCTATTACTTAACAACTCTCATAGTCAAGAAATTCCTCCTTATCTCTGTAAAGTTTCACTTATTGGTTTCTGTCCTCCCCTTGGGCAGTATGGAGAATAAATGCTATTTTTTTCCCCTGTGACAGCCCTACAAATATACTGTTATTATGTCTCCTCTTCATCTTTTCTTATTCAAGCTAAATGTAGTCAATTATTTTAACCATTCTTATGATTTAGCCTCCAAGCCATTCCCCAGCATTTTGCTCTTTTCTGCACTCTTTTCGGTTTCTCGGCATCCTTTTTTTTATTGTGGCAACCAAAACTGGATACAATCATTCCAAATAGTCTGATGCAGCATGGAGCAGAACTATCATTTTTTGTGGTTTTGACACTGAATTTATGTTGATGCAGTCCAAGACTGAATTCACTCTTGGACACTTCAGCTGCTAGTTCACATTTAATCTGTAGTTTGCAGAACAATCTGGTCCTTCTTACAACAACTGCTGAGCCAGGTACCATTTATCTTGTATCTGTATATTCTGCATTTTCTATCTAAATGCAGAGCAGTACATTTCTTATCACTGAACTGCATTTTGTTGGCTCAGTGTTCAAGTCTATCAAGATCCTTTTGCATCCTGAGTTTATCTTTTGAGGCATTGACAATCCTTTGCCCACCCCAAATTTGTGATAGCTGTAAATTTGCTGAGCATCACTACGAAACCCCTTCTAAGTAATTTATAAATATTTTGAAGATCACTTGATCATGACAGAACTCTGAAGTATTTTATTGCATACCTTATAAGTTCCACCTATGTATCAATTAAGAGCCATATATCAGGTACAGTTGTTCAATGAATTGCAAATTAATTTAGTAGTGGGATCACCAATCCTACATTGTTCTGTTTTATTAAGAATGTGGCTCTGATCAACTTCACTAAATGTCGTACTGAAATCGAGATACATTATATCCATAGCATTCTCTTGATCTACTGATTTAATCACTTTGTTGAAAGAAAAAACCCCCCACTATGATTTGTTTAGCCTAGCCTCACATTGCTCCTTTCTAAATGCTTGCAAATCTACTGCTTGATTTTTTTTTCTAGGATTTTCCCAAGTAGACAAATACTTTTCTCTAAACTAACTCCATGGAAAATCTCCTGGGAATGCCAACTTAAGAATAATAATCTTTAGGAAATCCGTATCTTTGAAAAAAAAAAAAACCCTACAAACAACTCTAAAGAAGCAGTAAGAGGGAAATAATAATTGTCTGATAAATGAATCTTTACATCCACTCAAAACACACACCTCTATTACTGTAGTTATAAATGTCCACATCTAAGATTCTGTTTGCAAGTTTTGCTTTCTGAAATAGAATAAAAAAATCAAGCTTTTCATTTTCTAACCAATTCAGATCAAAATTGTTGCTATGCTAAGTGACATCCACACTATCTTTAGCACACTAATGAAGCTTATTGCAGATCTTTTCTTACATAGCTAAGTAACACTCACAAACTTTTATACTGTCAATGTGTTCTGATTTAATAATTATTCAAAACAATTGGTAGTTAAAAGAAACTCACATCATCTTAGCAATACATATTTTGCCTCTGACATCTGCAAATGGGGTGGGTTACTAAGTAGGCAATGCCTTTTCAAGACCTCATTACTTGTAGGGGTTCCATTCCAGCCTATCCATGGATAGCAAAACAATGGGTAACAAAACCTTGAAAACAATCTCTGTGCATGCAGAAAAGCCCATCCTCAATTTTGTACATGTGAAAAACACATAATAATACTCAAAAACAGAACATGTCAAACTTAAAGGAACATGAAATGTTTTCTAGTGAATAACGAAGTTGGTTGTTTTTTTTTTACCATTCACATAAACTGAAGAAATGGAAACAATGGATAATGAGGTCAATTTATATAAATATATAATTTGTTAATATCACCAGATGGTCAATTAAAATCTTGAGTTTCTCTACCAGGGAAGAGCAACAGTACATTGCTCTTAACGTTCTTTCTTATCACCTTTCCTGGATCAGGCGGCCCTACTCATAGTCACTCATGTCCTTCTTGCCACACAGCTGTATTCTTCTAATGTGCTCTACACTGAACTGCCCTTCAAGTCTACCTGGAAGATTCAGCTATTAGAATACAGCTGAAGAAGGCTGCCTGTTGCTTGCCTTCTTAATTCCTATTTTAATGGTATTCTACAGACAAAGTTTACTGCTCCCTTAATTGCATGGACTGCTGCATATTGTAATAACTGAATCTTCCAGGTAGATTTGAAGGGCAGGCCAGTGCAATTCAAAGTCCTGGCTATCACTTTTAAAGCACTATGAGCTCAGGGCCTCGTTATCTTTGTGACCAGCTTCTTCAGGCAGAATAGGTCTGACCACTAAGCACTTATGAGGAAAGTATTTGTGGAGGATCCGATCACTGCAGGAGGGCCAACTTCAGGGACTGGAGGTTCAACTCTTCTCAGTAATGGCTTTGGCACACTATATCACCAGATAGATATGCAACCATCCACGCCTTGCAACATTTTCCAAGAGCTATAAAAATGCAGTTCTTCAGGAAAGCATATGGGAATGTTTATGACCAAGCTATTCCCAAACTGTCACATCAGATTAACTAAAGGTAAATTCATACAATTATAAGTTTAATTATAAATTTATAAGTATACTTGTACTGCAAGCTACTCAGAGTTTCTGTTAATTGGGGGGATATACTGTAAATTGTAAAACAAACACAAAGCCTCCTTCTTTGTCACTCTCCCTCAGCCTAAACTCAGCCTAAAAACTGAAGCTTTTCATTATGTCCTTTCTCAAGTTCAATGCATGTTCACTTGCATCTTGCTCTCAATTTAACTCAATACTCAGGAAATAAAACCTGTCTTTATCAGTCTTCACAATATGGGATAACAATGCTTGTTCTTCACAGGTCTTCTCCCTTTCTGTTTCTGCTTCCTCCTGGTTTCTTATTCAGCCATTTTTGGAATTTTAAAAATAGTATTCCTTAATTAGACTAGGAGTAGGAAACCGTAAGTAAGTAAGCAAGTAAGTAAGTAGGAAACTTCTTACTTATGTAACTTCAAGCAAGGATTTTCTCAATCTAGATATTCTGAAAGAACAACATTGCTTCAACTTGCACCTTTTGCCCAAAGTAAAACTAGAGGGAGAGGTGATTATGCACTTTCTTGTTTTATTAGCATACATGTTGGCAAGTCTCTATCTTGAAGGAATGATATTGGACCATAGTCTCTGACATGCAGACTGTCATAGGATTTAATCTCTGACTCTTCTTTAATATGAGTATGAGACCAGTAGAAGAGATGGCTGGAGGTATAGATGGGGAGAAACAGACTCAGGCTGAGTCCTAGCAAGATCAAGAATTGTGGGTATTTGAATTAGTGGCACAGAAGACTTTCCATCTTTAGCCCTATATGGCATTTCACTTTGCTAGTTAAGCAATTTAAAAATCTTTCTAGACTCAAAGTTTCTACTTGGAAAAGCAGTTGATAAAGGTGACCAGGAAAGTGTTTACGCAGATTCATTTTGTATGTCAATTACACCTGTTCCTGGATCAAGAGGACCATGGAACAGTCATTCAAACTCTTGATACCTGACATGTAGACTATTTCAATGCACTCTATGGGAAATTGTCACAGAAGATCAATTGGAAGCTGCAGATAGTTCAGAATTTGATTGTATGGGGAACAATGGGCATGCCACAGGAAATCCATGTAACCCCTCTTCTTTCTGAGCTATCCTGATGACATGTAGGCCTCAGAATACAATTCAAGGTGCTGGTTATAATCTATAAAGCTATCTATAAAGCTCAGTAGCATACTATCTGGTTATCCGGAAGATCATCTGTCTCCTGTTGGTGTCAGCCAATCATGTTCAATTTGGCATGCATTGGATTCCATCAATTAAACAATGTCATCGTAGGATCCAGGAAGTGATCCTTTTCTGTTGCAGTGCATACCATTTGGAATAGCATCTCCCCAGGGATCTATGGCCCCTAAGACATGTATTCTTCCAAATTCGTTGCACAGTGAAGAGATGTTGTGAATTTGAGCATACAAATTTCATAAAGAAGCAAAGTAATAAATAAAAATTGTTTACATGCCCAATTTGTCAGAAAAATGAAATTTATTTCAAAAGAAATATAGGCAGAGCTACAGACAAATATTGATTGGGGCCAGCTACTGCAGAAATACAAATAGCTATCATCATCATGAAAAGAAAAATACTGGATTGCAGAAGCATAAAGAATGAAAAAATTGATTATTCCTAAAGTTCAGCAGAGGTTCTGGTATTTTGAAATGTGGCTTCATCTCTGACATTACGTAGACCTTCAATGCTTCCAACATTCAGTAGGACAAGGGAGAAACAGCTTTCCCAATATAGCCATCTCTTCATAGATTTGGGGGGTGGGGGGAGAGCAGAAATTGAGATCTCAGGTACATTGGGCCAATATGGCAGGGCAGACATTTCCCAAATATCACAATCATAATTTATTCTTTTGTTCATTTAATAATTCATGACTAACATATTGTAACTACCTGCAAAAAACAAGACAGAAATATGGCATACATACCTTGTTCACTAGGGTCCAACTGTGATTTTCTGACAGTGAGGTCCAAGGGTGAGTCCTGGTCAGCCATGAGAAGTTTGCTGAGCACGGGATTTTGAGCTCTTGCACCTGCAGTGGATGAGGCAACCGGAGATGCTTTCAGCAGGCTTTGGTTCTTTGTGCTATTGGGCGAACTGGAGTCCTGAGTAGAGCTAGTTTTTGAGGTATATTCAGCAGCAAATTGTCGGATCATCCGCTGCATGATCTCACGGGCCACTAAGGGAATGTTGGGGTCTGAGACCCTGGGACTACCTAAAAGACATAAAATTTGAAATAGTAATACTCAGAAAAAATGAAAAGCTAAATTATACATTCATAATCTAAATACATCTCAATATTTTTAGATTCACGTTCAATGATTTTAAAATGCCAGCTCAACACTGTGACATATTTTTATTGTTTATTTGATCTGGACACTGCCTGATATCCATTGATTGTATGTGGTTCACAGAGTAAAAACAAACAATAATATGCAATCCAGATAAAAACAGTGAATTAGATGGCAAATCTGGCCAGCCCGGCAAAGGATTCCAACTACCCTAGCTTAAAGTCTAGATGAAGAGTCAGGTCTTCAAAATTCAACGAAATGACAACAAAGTGCAGGGCACCTGGATCTGAGGAGAAATCTCATAACACAAAGTCAGAACTGCAATGAAAGTGGCATATTTCTGGGATCCCAATAGATGATACTGTTTAATCAAAAGGACCTGGAAATTTCTACAACATCATGAGGCAATTTCACAAATATCTGACAATGTAAAGGATTTAACTGCAACTTTAGAATACAAATCTAATACCAATCTTATGATAATGGTTTAAATACTACCCTCTCAGCACAACTGAAACAAGGTAAAGGTTTCCCTGTCCAGTCATGTCCAATTCTAGGGCACAGTGCTCATCAGTTTCTTGGCCAAGGGGACCATCATTGTACGAAGACATTTTCTGAGGTCATATGGCCACATGGCTATATGCCAAAGGCACACAGAATACTGTCCCAAGCAAATCTGTAACTCCCAAGAGAGTAAATTTGGGACTTTTTCTTCATGGATATTTACAAGATTGAGAACTCCTTGAGAAAAAGAGTCTTGATAGACATTCCAGAGAAGAAATGTTTTATTCTATGAGAATAAGCTGGAGAAGGTGACTTAACTTTAATGAGTTCATTGGACTTAAAATGGATTTTTAAAAGTCTGAAATATTTAACTAGCTCGATACCCATGCTTTGCTATGAAACTATGTGGTCAGGCTTAATTTTTAGGGAGGAAAATAAAAGGGGTGGGGGGAATTCTGCCTCGGCCTACCAGTACCCATTGGTATTCATCTGGCTAGCATTCTATCAGTGTGTGAGAGAATTGAGAGCTGTTTGGAAAGTGAAACAGTATTTTCTGTGTGAGCAAGAAGATGACAGGAAGGAGCCTGAGCGTGGCTTAACTCAACTGGTCTGTACCAAAGCTGCTTGGTGCTGTGAAACTCTCCTCTGCTTTTGTTTTGCATTCGGAACATATTTCTTTTCAGGTGGGGAGGGAGAGTAGAACTCCTTAGCATCAGAGCATTTCAATAATAATATATGAAATACTAATGCTCTGATGGTCATTTTGAAAAATCCTTTCTTAGTGAGCACCTAGAAGCCAAGAGGAACATACATGCCAAATTTCAAGTTTGTTGGCTTTATGGTCTTGGAGATTTTGTAATGATGAGTGAGTGGTATTTTGCTTTTATAAACATAGATTGAATTGAAAGAAAGCTCTGATATAGTTTTGTGTTCATAAAGTGTGTCTGAAAATGGTTTTTATAAACAAAATACTTCAGTAATTCCTAAAGCTTATAAAACATTATTGAACTTGAAAGTATGCTAGGAAGAAATAAAAAATATGTATCTTTTAAAAAAAGGTTTAAAGCTTTAAAATTAATGTTTAAAAAGGTCTTTCCCCTTTAAGGTTAAAGAACCTGAGACAGTGTAGAAAATTTTGTTAATATAATTGACAATAGTTTATAAAGACTAATAAATATAAACAGAAATATAAATCATAGCAAAAAAAAAAAGTAGAGAAAAGAACATGTCTAATTTTGTTTACATTTGGAAATTGCTTCTGGATTTTGTGCTTGTGATGGAAAAAAATGAAACATTGAATTTGGTTTTGCTGATTAGGTAAGTTTTTTGTTACAGAAATGGTTAATATATATTATTGTGTAAAAGTAAAAAGTTGAAGCTGGAATGTTATTTTCTTCTACTGTGCTAAAAAGAGTTGGAAGTCAACACCTTTTTTCTTCTTCACCTTCTTTCTTTTTCCACTCTTAGTCTCTGAATATTTTCACTTTATTTGTATTTTATATTCTGATAAAATAATAAAATTTTAAATGCAAAAAAAAAAAAAAAAAGAATCTGGAAGTGCTTGATGGATTGAACCCTGCTGGATAACTGGCACAATACATATATGCAGTGAATATTTGAAATGTGCTAAGTAAAAATTATTGTTATTAGTACAAGTAGGCTCCATTATGGTCATAAGTCAAGGATAACTTCTAATCCTACAAATTATTTTTCTTTCTTATTAATTTAATAGAGAGCATCATTCATTAGTGTTGCTACGTGATAAGACAAGTTTACATTACAATTTTGTCAAATCAATCATTTAACAATCCCATTATTTTCAGCATTTTGTTCACTATTTTTATATACATTTATGAATTTCAATTCTGTACAATAAAATTAGAGTTAAATAAACAAGCATAAAAATATGTACACGATTAAAACAAAGCAGCAATACCAGCACCAAAATCAGGTTTTACTGTATCCTGCTAAAAGCTTGAAAATACTACTAGGGGTTTATCAGAAAACAAGTTAACAAGGTGGGTCTTAAATACAATATATATTTCAACCTCTCCTATTATAATAAGCAGAACTTAGAAATACAAATAATTCTTGCTCACTAATGGTAATTATGACTGGAAACTGTCTCACTAAGCAACAAAGTCATAAGGTGCAATTTCATGTGACTGTGCCAACTTATGATAGGAGCTGCAGCAGTTCCAGTTGCTGTCGTTAGACAATTCTCGCGAGGCAGTCGCAGTGTCCTACAGTCACAGTGTTGTCATTTGGAACCTCCTGATAGTTTCCCTATTGACGATGCTTGCTAGAAGATAGCAGTAAAGATTGCAAATGGCAATCATGTGAAAGTGGGATTCCCTAATGTTGTACTTACAAGCCATTTATTGAACACCCGAATCACAATCATGTGACTATGGGAATGCTGCAGCATATGAGGACCCATAACTCCTCTTCGTTCAGTGCTGTTGTAACTTTGATTGGTTGCTATATGAGTGGACATTAACCAATAATTACTTTAACTTCTTTTTTCAGAAAACAACGCAGGTTAAGCATTTCAGTATGCAAAATATGAAATAATACATTTTTCCCTAGTATTTTTTCCTGAAATGCAGGAAAAATGCATGCACTTTTTTCAGAAATGACTCTTGATCCATTGGTGGAGATGGAATTGCCTGAGCCTGATGCCATGGGCTGAGAAAGAGAGATTGGCCCAAAGTTACCCAGCTGGTTTCTAGAAATAAGAACTCTGTAATCTTCTGCTTTCTAGCCTTAACTACTAAATCAAACTGGCTCTATGTAACACCACAATAGTTCTAGACAAATATTCAGTTTATAATGTATTTCTAGTTTGTTAAAAATTTGCATCAGAAATTCTATGGAGTTTCAATGAGTAAGACAAAATGTTTGTACAATATTTATTAATTTGTGAATCTGCATGCTAAAACCTCACCTAACGCCATCAACAGAAATAACACAAGGCACTTTGACAGATGAGGGAGGAAAGTATATCATGATAAATAAGAGTTATAAATAAGAGAAGAATGTCAGTGATGGAAATAGCTTAGGTCACTGATAGTGGAAGACAGACATAAACAATGCTCAATTTTCTCTTCATTCTACCAGGATAGATTGGGAAATTTTGGCAACTCACACATGTTCAAGAGACTATAAAAATACATGCACATTTTCATACTTCCTCCACACACTAATTCAACATTCAAACAGAAAACAGCAACTTTATCCATTTCTTTCTTCCTGCTCCCAAATGGCTGCTTATCCACTGCTTTTAATTAATGAACTAGCCAATGTAGAAAGATGAACAGAAATGCAGTAACTATTTCAAGTGTTGCAAATATTCAGTGGGTTATCTATTTATGCTTTATCGTAAGTGAAACACAAAGGAAGTAATTTGAAGAACAAAGAAAAAGCAAAATTACTTGAGTACTTTGGTTCTGTCAAAAAATTATGTGTTCCCCATAGACATTGTGAAGGATAAGATGAAGGGCAGCATTGAAGGTTGAGACAAACAGAAACATGGTCAAGAACTACCAATTTATTCAATTCAAAGATAATTCAAAATCTCTGTGATCAAATAAATTTATCCAAAGGAACTGGTGGAATGCACCATAATAGGACATCACAGAAGCTGAGAGGACAGACAAAAGGGAAGACAACGGGAAGATGAGGGACAGGGATATGTTACCATACTAACACTAAGAGGCAGATGAGAGAGCAGAGGAAAAGGAAGGCACTTGGAAGACTGGGGAATGTACAGGCCAATATAATATGCTACATTGGATCATTAGTGTAGGAAGGTGAGAAAAGAAAGAGGAGGAAGGGAAAGAAAGAGATTGAAAAAATTAAGGACCAGGAAGGCTATTGGGATATGTTACACTGGCAGTTGATAAGCAGAGGAAAGGAGGCAAATATTTTACTATTGCAAAATTAATATTTAAAATTAATAAATTGAACCAATACATAAAATATTTCTTTTTTATTAAGTCCAACCTTTTCGATAAAAGACTTCATGGAGGAATTCTTCCGCTTGCCTCTCAAACCAAATGATCTGTGTTTGCTCTTGTCTAAGCAGAGCGTGATACCCAACTTCCAATGCTGGATCATTCAGACTGATGAAATGTTCCTGTGAAAACATTTCACAAAAGAATAAAAACAAAGTACTGCTTCTCACTGTTAGATTTAATAAAACAAACACAATACTATTCACTTAGTCAAGCATTTATTATGCAAGTATACATACCAGTTTCACTGTTTGGGTTGCTGTGTTACTACATAACTTCTATCAACTTACAAAAATCATTTCTAAACGAAGGTGTTCTAAAACTATCTCTAAAGTCTAGGCTGGACAACCTGTGATACTAAGGAAGAACGCAGACTAGATCATAACATCATTATTTCTATTCTGTTCTATTTCCCATTCCCTAGCCTAGTCTAGCCTAGCCTAGGTTGTCCTAGACATATGACCACAATTGAGATCAAAATTTCTGTTGCTAAGCAAGACAGATGTTAAGTGAATTTTGCCCCATTTTACAATCTTTCTTGCAACAGTTAAGTCATGTGATCACTACTTGGGACCTTCTGAGAAACAAAGTCAATGGTTATTAAGTAAATCTGGCTTCCCCATTGACTTTGCTTCTCAGGTCGCAAAAGATGATCACAAGACCCTGCAACCATCATAAATAAGAATCAGTTTCCAAGCGACTGAATTTGGATCATGTGACCATGAGGATGCTGCGAGGGTCATAAGAGTGAAAAATATTAAAGTACACTACATTATGATTATAACATAGAGAGATGGTTTGGTATAGAGGTTAAGATGCTGACCTAGAAATCAGGAGACTGTGAGTGTACATATGGAAGCTAGCTCGATGACTTTGGGCCAGTCACACTTTCAGCTCACAGTGTTCCACCTTACAGTTGTTGTTGTGGGAAAAAACAGGTGAAGGAAGGAGTATAATGTAGGTTTACTGCCTTTACTTATTTATGAAATAATAAAAGTGGGAAAAAATCTAATGAATAAAATAATGCAATGCCAATTAAGATACTGCAGAGGAAAGTGGTAATATGTCTTACTGAAATTGCATCATTACTCTGAGTTTTTAAAAAATCATCACATAAGAAAAAAGGGGGGATGTGGAAAATGCTGTTATCATTACCAACATCTTCTTCATTGATAAACCTCCAATTATTTAAACTTACAATTTTGCTTCAAAAATTTATTTCTAATTTTCTTCTTCTTCCAACCTCTGATATCAAGACACAGACTTAAGTAGGGATGCACAGCTACCATTGTTTGAAGATCTCTCCAGTAAGTGCACCATATGTAAATGCAAGACTTATTGCAAGACTTATTCTGATTAGACTTACTGCAAGACTTATTCTGATTAGTTTTCATTTTATTTTTAAATAATTGTCTGCCAACTAAAATTGTGAAGGTACTGTATAATTGTATTTTTTCTCATATACTTGTTTTTCTTTCTTAAACAAGAAAAAATAGAGGCAGTTCTTTTCAACCAGGGATATGAAAATCTTGAAAAGAATATTTGTTGTGATGAAGAATTGACCAAAGCAATCTGATAAATCATAGAATCATAGGGCTGGACAGGACCTGGGAAGTGCTATAGTCCATCACCTACCTGTCCAAGGCAGGAGTCCTAATATATCTCAGACAAATGGTTGTCCAAGTTTTTCTTGAAAACCTCCAGGAGGCAAGCTGTTCCTTGCTTAACAATCCTTACTGTCAGGAAATTTCTTATTTCCAAGTAATTCCCCACTAATTACTTCTTGTCCTAAAAAGAAGCACCTCCTCCTATTTCTAAACAACTGAATTACTTTTGACTTTTCAAAGCTGTTTGATCATCACAAGATAGTACAAAAAAATGGGAAGGGGAGTTTGGCAGAGAGCAAAGGGGCATTGCAGATTGCACTGGACATCCTCTCAGGCTACAGTTCTTGTAATTATGATCTAGAGAAAAACAAAATAATCTAGGCACACTTCAAGAGGCGAATGCTATGTTCACAGGTTTGTTATGCGTGTAAATATCCTGATACTTTGTGTCAAGGTTTGAACTTACTCATTAGTCCAGATTCTATGGTAACTGTGGCAAAATTATTCTCTGAAATCCAACCTAAGTACACCATGAGATTCAGTTTATTTCTGTTCTTGTTTCAAATTTACGTTTGTATATAAGAAAATCTTTTTTGTTAAATTTACTACAGCTTTCTATCTACATAATCTCTAGTATAGACAAAACATTTGAAGAGCCAATTTATGCAGCTGACAGAAACCTCTAGCCATAGTTAATGCCTGATTTTCAAGGAAGAATAAAAAGAATGAAGAGAGCCAGTCTAATGCAGTGGTTAAGGAGCTGGCTGAGAAACCAGGAGACTATGAGTTTTAGTCTCATTTTAGGCATGAAAGCCAGCTGGGTTTCTTTGGGCCAGATGTGCTCTTTCAGCCCAACCTACTTCAAAGGGTTGTAGGAAAAATAGGAGGAGGAAGTAGTATTATGAATGTTTGCTCCCCTGAGTTATTTATAAAATAAAGGTGGGATAAAAATCAAATGATTAAATGAATTAAGTTAGATTTAAGATATATTGCAAATGGCAAATCTGCTCCTTTAAAGAAATGACAGTATCCGACATACCCTTTCTCTCTATTAATCAGCAGTGAACTAATCTAATCTGTTAAAATTACAAAATATAAATATTTACTGAAGACCAAGACAAAACAAATGAAATATAATGATTCAACTTAATTCAAATATATCACTCATTATATTCTATTTCTAAAGTTTACAAAGGAACTATCAAAAGTACAAGAACTACTGTAAAGTTCATGTAAAATACAAAGGACTATTAAGTGCCTGGAAGATTAATAATGGAATAATGTTGGGAATCAAATGTAAAGAAAATGAACAACATTAAAACAGGCAGGGATTTATAAATGTATTAAACACTGGGTCTAGATACAAAAAAAGTGCACCAGTGAGGGAAAATTAAAATTTTGGGGGGGACTTCTTAAGAAGCTTGCCTAGATCATTCAAAGATGGGTAATTATAGTGGTCTCTCAACTGCAGACAGTCTGGAAGAAACGTATCATTCTGACCCATTTCAAACTGTCTTTAAAGTAGGGTACAGGGTTGAAATTCCTTTGTCAGTTTGACAGATCATTGTCTGGAAAACCAGAGAGGGAACATGGTTCTGCTGGTTCATTTTGACTTCTAAATGCATTTACATACCAACAACTCTGCTATCCTTCAGACTTGCTGTGAGATTTGGGAATAAGTATGGTTTTGCAGTGGTCTCTATCCCATTTCTCAAGCAGATTTCGGGTGTCTTCATTTGAACATAGCTCCTCCTCATTATGAAAGCTAACACTCCTTAATTTTACAGCACATGTACAGACTTAACCATTGTTTCAACTGGGAAATTGTGAGCATCCTAGACCAAGCCAAGTCCAAAAATGCTGCAGAATTACTGAAAGCCTGGCATTCAGTTAAATGTCATCAACAGGCACATAGAGATTCAACACAACATTCAAAAAGCCAAAAAGGCAACAAAATGACCAAAACACCTACTCATCAGCATCAATATCAATATGAGCAGAGATTAACAAATACCAAGATTACAGATCAACAATCAAGAAATAAACAATACCCCTATCAAGGATTCACCAACTTAGACAAAGAAGCTAACAGTGGATAATTGCCTAATCAAACAATCATCAAGACTACTTCCGTCAACACTGACAAGGCAAACCACTAATATATAAAATGAGAGCAAACCCCTAGACGGCTTGCCCATCTAGCATTGATGTTACCTAATTTGGTAATGAAACCTCTGCATGGTAACAACCAAACTCAGAGACCACCAAGGATCACACAAATCTATGTCTATGACCTCTATAAGAAATGATGTGGCTACACCTGCAATCAGTAATAGTCTGGGTTAGGGATAATAAATTGAAACTGAAACCAGAAAGGCAAAGGTGCTTTCTGTGATGTACTATTTTACCATGGTGTGTAATGTATGTGGAATGACAGAAAAAGATTCTGCCCAAGGAATGATCAGACAAGAGGAAGAAAAGCCAAGAGTTGCTTAACAATCAAGGAAAGAAACTTAGGAAGGACCCACATAATTGTCTAGGCTGGTAAAAAGACATAATGAAAGACAGTCATGTGATGCTGCCATGATGACGCAAGTTTGACAACTCTGGTCTAGAGAAAGATGTGAATATTTGTGCTTAAAGCACCAAACGAGGCACCAATTGTTTTAAACAAAATGAAAGGCTATCATTATCTTTCAAGCTCTATATAACATAGATGATGAACTAATGAAGCAGTGAATAAGACTGCTTATTTGGAAAGCCATTCAGTCAGTAATTTGCTTTGGCAGACCTTTAGGAGGATTTCTGTAGCCAGCTAATAGTCAATCTATTCTTATAATTTTCTCCATATTTCCTTAAGGAACTCATCTAGCTCAACAAATATTCTTACATCTTCCTGAATATATTGCTCATCTGACATCTCTGCACACATTTTCAATAATAGTCAAGTCTAGGATTCTAACCCTAATCCAGTTTTGCTGTATTCTTATTCTGAATCTGGAAAAAACAGATGCACACGAATAGCAAATGTTTATTTAAATTTACAAAAAGATGTGAAGTTTCAGTTTATAACCATATAAAGATTATATCAGCTTCTGTTTACTCAGAATTCACTGAAATGTTCATTTGATCTGGGATGCCCAAAACTTTTGCATATAACTATATTTCCTATTTGGTTTTCTTTTCCTGTTTCACATAGATTCGAACAAAATTAGTTGTTTTTCTACTAATACAGGCCCCTATTCCTCCTAAATATTGTATTTTTGAAAAGTCTTCTTATTATCTCTTATCCCAGTACAACATTATAGCTGTAAATATTTTTAATAAAGTTTTAAAAATTACAAAAAAAAGGCTGTGGAATTATGTTTTGAGGTGGGTCATTTACACTGTGCTCTTTAGCATAAATTTAAAAATACAAAACATATATAATTTTGGAGTTAAGGTAATATATACATCTAGCAATCAAATAAACAAACCATAGTGATTTCAATAAGATCATTACTAATAGTGCTTGACATATTACTGAAATATGTCCTAGCAATCTTAGTCAATGGAAAGGGATATTAGAAATTGTAGTTCAGCAACATCAAAAATAAGAAGAGAATGCTGGCTCAAATCTGCAGATTTGCTAAGTATCTCCTATATTCAGGATCAATTACTCTGAAGCGACAAACTTAAAATACATAAAAAATACAAACAACAGAATAATAAAATGTGTCGGCTTCTGGTTTGAGCTTCTTCAGCAACAGACCGAAACCTCATCTTTGCGAGGCTTCGATCCGTGCTCGCCACTGGAGCATCCTGAGCCAGCTGGCTTTGGGACTAAGCCACCCCATAAAGGTGGTGAAGAGGGGGGAGACTGCCTGCAGGGTTGAGGAGAGCCGCAATCTCTCCTCCCCAGCTGGCCATTACTCCCTTTCCCGAAGGCGGTTGCAGCGATGGTCAGAAATGGCCACTACAAAGAAGAACTCGACTGGAAAAGAATGTGCAGGAGGAAGAAAAAAGGAGAAAGTTTTGGTTGACCGGGTCAAACAGCAAAAGCAACAAACAAGATACTCTGGAATTGAAACTATTAAAACACAATAACATTGTTCCCTAAGAAGATTTTTAAGCTGCGAAGGAGAGAGAAAAGGGAAAAGATTTGGTTTTTTTTCTCCTTTTCCTATACTGACAGCTAAGAGACTTAAATAAGAAATTGGAAAAAAATCCACTTTGACATCAACAGGCATTTAATGCTGAAAATAAAAAGTCAAAGGGATAATAAAGATTTATGGATAATTAAAAGCTTTTGAAAGCAGAAAAGGAGAGAGGAAGAATAAAAGGGCAGGATCTGGAAGGGAGGAGACTGCCTGGAATTAAAAAAGAACTTATAGCAAAATCTAAACAAGACTTCCAAAAGATACATTCTAACTGAAATATTGCAACAAAAACCCGAGGAAGAGAAAGTCGAAAAAGATATAAGAAGATATAACTCGGGACTATTTGGATTACTTGATGATTTCTGGATTCTTGGTTATTGTTTTGAATGACTAAAATCAATCGGGTGGTTGTTTAAAACTGTTTAAAATGGCTCCACTTTTAGAAGAACTGAAAATGGAACTTAGAAAGTACAAAGAAGATGCACAAGAAGGGAGGGGTTCTTTTGGCTTCGTATTTCAGTCTTTAGAAATGGAGATTTGGAATTATGAGAAACAACAAGAAATACCTGCAGAACAAGAAGATTGAGACAAAGAAGAAGCCATCTTTAATGAACAAGTAATCTTAGATGGGGGGGAAAAAAGTAAAGGGGGGAAAGAGAATGGAAAGTTTAAGATTCGGAAAAACAACTCCCCCCCCAAAAAAGAGTGAAAAATAAGTTTAAAATCAGAAAGCAACAGAAGAGGGAAATGCAGAAGAGAGAATTAGAAATAAAGAGACAAGGGGGTAAAAAGGGGAGGGAGAAGATGAGAGGGAAGAAAGGAAGGAAAAGAAGTCATAAAGGACAGAAACAAAATACAGAGGAACAGGGCCTATTTAGAGATAATGGGTGAAAATTTAATGGAAAAATAGACTCTGAAAAGGTACATAAGATAGTATGGTTATATTAGAAACAGAAATAATTTTAGAAAATATGAAACAATGTGTGATTAAAATGTCTGGTAAAATAGCTATCGTAATTCAGTGGAATGCTTGTCAATAAATAAATGTAATAAAAGGTATATTTAATGATTTATAAAACATACGTGAAGAGAAATAAGGGAAAAATTAATTATGGAGATTATATGTGTTTTTAAGGAAGTATGATTTTTAATTGAAAAGAAGTGTTAAAAATGTTAAGATTTTAATGATTATTAATAATAGAACTAAACTGGAATGGAATGAGGGTTTATAATTACATATATTTACAATCTTTTTTTTTAAAGAATATAGTGTGTATTATAAGAATGTACCAAGCAGAATTCGATTGGAAGTTATGTATTGTGTATTATATTGAAGGTCATAACCTAAAGGTATATATTGAAGTTTAAATAAGAGTTGAATGGGCGTAATTAAAAGATATAAAGATATCATACTCCAATTAGTAACTACAGGAGAAAATTTGTTTAATGAGAAAAGATAATATGAAATTGAAACAGAACAGACAAAAGTATAAATATGATTTGAATTGAGATGAGATAATCAAATTAAAATCGAGAAAATCAAAAGAGGGGAAAAACTATTCAGAAAATGTAAAATAGTGTAAGATATGGAATAGGATACAAAAAGGAGCATGAAATTGAGTTTTGTGTCTGTATAAAGAAGTTCAACCCAGGACCATGCTATTTTCAAAAAAGATGTTATCCTTGTATTTTGTATGTGTGAAAACCCATATAGAACTTTATTTTAAAAAAAAGAATAGTATGTGTCAAAACCTAACCAATTCCTTCACTTAAAATCAGTTTTACTGACATTTTTTGCAACATTTCTCATGAAATTCTTGTTGACCTTTATAGCTCTATTTTCTTCTCCCTAATTATGATAAAAACAGTAGAGGCATTTACATTGTATGAATATACATTAGAAATGCAACGATCACTCCAATAAATGCAGCATCTCATAGCTTACTTATAAGAGTATAATATATAAAGATAATGAGAATAAAATGAAAATGTAGTACAGCGGTCAATACATCAAGAAACAAAGAGAATAATTAAAATTTTATATGTATTAGGCAGTCTGGTTTTAAATAGCTATAGCTACTATTTTCTTATCTCAGGAAATATTGGAAGAGAGAATTGTAATATTATAGGACAGGGAGAAAAAAAAAGCGGGGGGAGGATCAATAGATACAGCCCTCTCTTTAAGCCATGAAATAATTGCATGGCATATATGGTTAAAAGGTACCACCATGGAAAAAAGAATCTCCACAGAGTGCGAGCACAGGAAGAACTCTTTGTATAATAATTGCAGTGAGAGCTGCATGCTTCATCTGTAGTTTACATATTGCACTTCACAGCTACTAGCCACAAAACATTTAGTGTTATCTGCGTTCTCAGGCAGAATAAGAATATAATTGTTTTGTATCACTATAGATAATTTTAAAAAAGAAATCAAATAAAAAACCCATTTCAAGAATACACTTTACCCAGTCAATATTGCTTACTTTGTTCAATTTTCTCCTACTTGAATAAGGAGAATAAGGAGCAGCAGAACCACCTTCTGATTATATTTTGTCAAAATAAAGCTAAATGAAACCCCAAATCTTTGCTGAAGTTTATCTTTATTGCATTGTTACCTTCACTTTTTCTCTTCTCAAACAGCAGAAAAGACAATTTTCATCAAAAGACCAATCAGAGACACCTTCTGCTTCAAAGTCTGTGAATAAGAAGAAAAAGTTATTTCACATCTACAAAGATGCAACTTTTGAATGGTTAAAATTCATTCCTAATTCCCTACCTGTTTTATAAGACGCTTGATGCTATATGAGCAAGGCTAGTTTGAACGCTATCATGCTTTTAATTTCCACAATGTTGCAAAAGTATAATTTTCGCCTACACATAAAGCTAATTTTCCTAAGCAACACCAAAACCACTGCCAGTTATGCTCATTAGTAATTTTAGCCAATATGAAACTAACTGTGAGCACTGCCTGGGGGAGGGAAAAAAAGCACAAATCACCAAGGTAACATATATTTTCTAGAGACAGAGCAGAGGTTGAGTTTGTCATTAAAGATGCAGATCAAGGCAATATATATATATATAAATATACTGTATATATAATACCTTTAAACAAATTCAGATCTTTTAATAATTCAGCTCCAAACAGCCCTTCTAGAATACTTTCAAATCCTAAAATTAAAGAAAGAATATTTAATTTCCTCCAATTATATATATCAGTGCCAGAATATTCACAATTTTATATTTATCTGTTATTAGAATAAATCTGAATGTGCTTTTATTATGTATTCTATATTTCTTGGTCAATCCTATCAGATCAGTTAAAACATGCACACAGAGACATAATTATATAAATGCCGCATAGTGAAAATGAAGCAAAACAGTTTAAAAATTGAAAAAGTTCTATTTAAATGTAATTCAATTAAATGATTTAAACATTAAACTACTCACTTCAGATTATGAATTCAAAAATGCATTTATCTCCCAGTCTACTTTTAAGCTTTGTAAATTATTTGAAAAGGAAAGACACTGAGGTTAATCTGAAGCCAAATATGGAATGTGTTCACTCTGTAGATGCTTTATTATTACTGAGATATTTACATGTTTTTTTACAATGCTGAGAGTTCCTATTTCAAATATTACATCTTCCCCTCCCTCAAAATTAGTGCCATATTTGTTAATATAATTACAGCGTACTTTTGGCTTGCAGTTAAAGAAACAGCATTCCTATTTATCAGTTTCTCAGAATATAAGGGATGTAGAAAATATACATCATTGTAACAAGCACAAATTTTACTGAGGTAATCTATTTACCATTTATACGCAAAGATATTTCACATAAACACTTTTGCTGTACAATAACTGAATTGAACAGTAGAGATTTCACAACATTTTCAATGTAAAATAATTCAGGGAATAAATTATTTATTTACCCATATTACATAATGAGTGAGGGACTATTTAACTATGGAAGAGAAAATTACTTCTGGTATGCAAGTCCAATGCTCATTTAATAAATGTTATCAAGAATCATAGTGCAAATTTTGAGGCACAATAATTAAGTAGATCCCAAAAGTACGAGAACGTATAAAACCATGTGTATTGCTAAAGGCAAAACCACAAAATTTCACCTTACTTATTTTAGCTATTATCAAGCAATCAACACACTGAAAAAGGCAGTTATGCTTGGAATTGTTAGCATACACCATTGAAGCCAACATCAGCTAGAGCATAAAATATAAATTATAAAATAACTGAAAGATTGGAGGCAGCTAGTCCATAAAACCTTCAAGAATTAAGCGTGATTGGACAGCATCATCATCACCATCATATCTTAAAGTATTTACTAAGATATTCAAAGAACTGTTATAGAATAAACTTGACAACATAATCACATTTTAATCTAAAATGTAATGACAAAACTACAAAGAGACTGGAGAACTATAGGGGAGATAAAACACAAATTAAACACAACAATATAAAAATAAGGAATTGAAAAGAACACATACACAAATAACAAACCTAAATTTTTGGATGCAGATGGTGTCTTAGTCTTGGTTTATTAGTTAATTTTAAATGAGCTCTATCTTTTAAGTGAAACTGACACATCTCTAATTCACAATAGAAATATTCCAGAAACATGGATGCTTTGTATATTACATATTAGTAGAAATAAGTACATTTAAAAATATTTTTAGAAAACTAAAAGCTGACAGAACTTGGACTACTGAAAAAGAAATAAAATGTTAGAAACCTTACAACACTTTAAAGATTTCCTATTAAAATATGCAGGTAAATGCAGCTAAATCTGAAATATTTAAAACTTGTACATTTAACTTATACAGGATGATCTCTAAAAAAGAAATATTTTAAATAATGACCATTAATTCCTATTATGCAGAATTTTTATGCAACTAAATAAGAATTCACAGTGTCTATGAAATGGATTATACAAAGTATACAATCTGGCTTGCTTTGTTCACTGTTCTACCAATGGTAATGACGCTTGGTGTATATTAATATTAAATATTAGATTTAACAGTTGCATAGCAACAGCAGAAAAGCTTATATGCAATACCTGTCACAGAAAATGCCAAACAAGCAAGGATGAACATATTCAAAAATTATTTTAAACATCCAGCACTATTATAATTTATTAGATTTAGTTATACAGCCCAACCCAATACATCAGGAATAGCAACAAATTAATCAAGTAATGTAATTTGCTATGTTAAGTTTAACACAGAAAAAGTCAAAGTAAACATGGGTGCATGGAACAATTAAACTAGAAAGAGTTGAGATAATGAGAAATTGCTAATATTTACTAAGATTTCTCTGTCGTCCTTTTAGGAACTAAAAGAAATATGATTTTATGCACCGATATTTTACTCATTTGCATTGAGATGTAAAATATTCCTATTGATTTCAAGAGGAAACAATATGGCTGCCTTTGTTTGACACTTTTATTTATTTCCATGAATGTTCTATCATTTCCACTTCTGAATAGAACAACATTAAAAGTCTCAGGAAAATTTCAATGTATTATTTACATTTCACAATGAATTTGGATTTTCTGTACTTGGTGTTTAGTGTTTTCAAGGAAATACAGTTATATAATCCTTCTATTAAAAAAAAAAACTACCATGAATAACAATACTTGACTTTTTCAGTAAAAAAGTTCCACTGCAAGAGATAATCATAAACCAGCATAAGACATTAAGGCAAAACAAAACTATATTCTTCAGACACTAATGTATTGACTTAGTTTCATACTTTAAAAAGTTAGCATGTATTATTTTGGTTATTATTTCTGCGAGCACTTCCAACAACCCTTTTTTTTAATTTTGGTAACTTAAATGTGAAATTCTTATTGTGATATATGAATATTTATAAATTTATTTTTACTTCTCTTAATACTTCATTTATTGCCTTGTTTAGTAAAAATAGGATATGTTGAATATGCATTATTTTATCTATGCGAATACCATATAAATAGCTCATATTTAATAAGTTATACCACATAAACAATAGGCAAAAGTTATCTAGCTATCCTTTATTTTTCCAGTTATATTGCTTGTTCCCTTGTTTTTTCATAAAGTATTTACATAGTAGTTCATCTAATGGCCAAAGGCATTATCTAACAGGTAGCTGTGAAACAACCAACAGTCCTCAATCTTTAGAAGGCTAAAGATATAGTCATTACATGGATAAAAGTAAAACTACTAGATCCCAAAGTGCTCGGTTATAGATCTTCAAAGAACAAAGAAAAGAACCCTAGAATCTATTCTGTTTCTTTTTTTCTTTTAGCTTTTTCAAGTACAAAGTCATACATAGCAGCCAAGGAAGATTTTCATTCTCTTTGGAATTTCATACCGTGAAGTGCAAATGGCCCAGTTTAGGCAAAGCCAATATGAGTATTTTTTTCTATAGCAATACCATAATGGGTGGCTGTTCCCTGAACTGAGGGAAAGTAAATGAATTTAAGGTTAGGGTTGCTTTCTGAGATGATCTTATCCTATGCTTTAATGAAGACTTGATAGCATCAGTTGGTGAGTGGCCAAAATACCTTGCCAGTATCATGAAGATTAGAATTAGAGAAGATTCAGCTGTTCAGACCAACCAGGGATACATATCATAGCCTTTGTATAACACATTATCTAATTAATGTTTCTTCTTGTTCGCCTCAGCTTCCTCATCTTTTGCATAGAAACTATTTTTTTTTGTTTGAAAATACAAACCACTGAAGCTAGAAAAGCTTAAAACACATTCAAAACTGGATATCAATCAGGGAAAGAAATTTGGATTAATCTAATTATTTCCAGTGACTGTATCATCCATTGCCCTTCTTAATAACCTGCCTGATAAAAACAGGAGGATAAACAATTGGGAAAGAAGAAAACAAACAATGCATTAAAAAAACTTAATTTCTGGGAGGACAAGCCTGCTTCAAATGATTCACTCACTGATTTCTCAAGACAGGAAGCAGAAACAAAGTGAAGTAACTGCTTATCCATAGGACCTCTACAACTGTATAAAATTGCATAAAGGATAAGACTAAATAGTTCTTCACATATTGCAGAACAACGAAGGAGAAAACTCATTCATACTGAATTATGCAACAATAAAGAATTATTTTACAATACTTCCTAGAGCAGGGCTCGTCAACCGCTTGTGCACTGGTCCATGGCATGCCAGAAATTGTAAAAAAGTGAAGCCCCATCTGTGGGATGTAGGCAGCACATAAAACTACGCCCTTTCCAAGTCCACAGAAAAAACTGTCTCCATGGAACCAGTCCCTGGTGCCCAAAAGATTAGAGGCCACTGCCCGAGAAAAATTCTTATATAATCATGTATGTGGTGCTGATCTCATTGGAACTAGGACATAATGACAACTGTGATTTCTCAGTGTTGGCAATCCCTATGTACCTCTTATGGGTTTAAATTAAAAACAGATTAATTTTATAGTTGAAATGTATCAAAAACTTTACAACAGATTATCTAGATATATTGCCACTTTTAGTTAAAATAACATTGCAAGTTCTAGTTATTTTCCACAAGGATATTGTGAATATTATGATTAACTGGTGATCTTTCCTTTAACTAGCAAATCTAAGGGGTCTTTTACTCCATTTTTTTACTTGCTATGATTAATCAAGAAAGGTTTGTGTTCTTAGATTATCTCAGCACACAATACAACCGAGTTGGAAGTATCATGGACAGAAACCTTGGAGATTATGGGGCAACATCCTACAAAGTACAACTATTTCAAAATTAGCAGTCATAGCCACTTCCATATAATAATTCTTATTATGCAGAAATTCAATTAATTACCAAAAAGAGGGATCCAAAATTATGGTGATTACCTAGGCCTTTATGGTTCAGGTCCTCGTTAACCATAGTACCCTTTTCTCCAATAAGAGTCTCTCCATCTAATATGTCCTTCCTGGAGACACTTGCTTATCGATTCCCAAGGGAAATGGGACTCTGAAATAGGCTTTTCTGTAGGTACTACAACACTAAAGAATAGGTTGTCTTTTTAGTCATGTCTGACTCTTTGTAACTTACACAGAATATATAGGTGTATACATAATATACACTTACCAAAAATCAGAATAGTTCTCTCTATGATATTCTTTTGGAAAGAGATAGAGACTATCCTTTCCATCAAGTGTATGAAACTAAGTTGATTGGAGCAGACGTTGTTACACATTATGCCCAATAGATCTATATCTGTCCCCTCCATTCATTTTAGGAATGTTTAAGTTCTTTCTGTTTAAATGGATGAGGAGGAAAAGACAACGTTCCTTCGTTCAGCCCATTTCCTTAAAATACCCTCCAGATGTTCTTAGTATGTCTTATTACTGCTTAGAAGATAGGCAAACTAGTACTAGTTTGCATAGCATGTGACATATAATTGTTGCCAATGTGATTAGGGACAATTGGGTATTGTTCTTAACATTACTTGACTTTTTGTCAATTATGTGTGTGTTGTTTCTAATCAAAAATCATGGGAATCCATATTTGAACTATACTGATACATATGAAAACATAAATAAGTTTAAAAATGTAACATTGGACTATGGTAATTTTGAAGAATTCTATGTTGATTTTCTGGTTGATTTTCGACCACCACAATCATTAAATCTGAACATGTTGTGTTGTTTTATATTGACCTCTAAGAACTATCTAAACTCTGTTATTTGGATTGCATAATTTTTTTTTCAAGTTTTATAAAACCAGATGAATTTCATAGATACACAGAGCAGGATGGTAATAGATTGAAACCACTATGGCCAGAATGAAATCTTAAACATGAGTTAATTGATTAATGATGACTATTCACAAGTAGCAGTGGCATAAGCATCATGGTAAGGAAAACAAACAAATCTTTAAGTTGATTAAAAAAAAATCTCCCTTCTATGTTTGTTATTTGTCACAAGTAACTTTTATAAACTTGCTTAAAATTAAAATAAAATTTTGTGCTCTACAATACAATACAAAGGTAAGAAAAGAGGGCGAATTGGAAAAAAAAACTGTCTCAAGGCAAAGAAGCTTTTGTATAAGTAGAATCTTCAATCCTTACACTCCACCTGCTTTGAAACACTGAAAATTAGTTATTCACCAGTAGGCGAAGTACTATCATCAAAATATGGGCTTTTGCGGGCTGATATAGGATTGTGCTATCATGTACTTAAGCACTACTTCTTATACAGTTTTATTCTTTCATTCAACTGTGTCCTATTCCATTCTAAAAGATTGCCTGGATGAGTTCCTGCAGTTTTCTTGGCGAGATTTTTCAGAGGTGATTTGCCATTGCTTCTTTCCTAAGGCTGAGAGAAAGTGACTAGCCGAAGCCACCGAGCTGGCTTCATGCCTAGGCAGAACTAGTCTCTCAGTTTCTGGTCTGAACCACTATACCAAACTGGCTTTCACTTCTTGTACAATATTTGTAAAAGCAATTAAGCAGTAAAATGCTATAAAATCTCAAATCAAAGCTCCTACAAAGAGTTACAATCAAAACTTCTAATTTCTAAGTATCAGCAGTCAGTATCAAGACCATATAATGTGAACATGCTTCGTATGTATTTCATCTCGACAGGAAAGTTCATGCCCACATGTGCCAAGTGTACAAAGTTCAATTACATGTTTATCTTATTCTGAATAAGTACAATTACAATTTGTACAAACAAAATTACAAATAAAATTAAAAAATTACTTCCAATATTTAGTGTTGCTAAAATAGATTTGGAAATTTGAAGATTTCCCTGAAAATAAGGCCCATCCCAAAAATAAAACCGAGACTGATTTTTTTGAAATGGGGCTATGATCTACCCTGGAAATAAGCTCAGGGGGATGGGCATGGCCAGCATAAGGGGTAGCAAATGTGCGGGGTCAGTGGTGTCCAGCATCAGCCAGAGCCTGCCAGCCCTTAACACAGCACAAATACCAACAAGTCCAAGCATGGAGGCGGGGTAGGGAGGGGAGAAAACAGGTGATCCAGAAGTGCTGCATGGTTGCCTCATGGAAGGCTCATGCGGCCTGGCAGAGGTTTGGGAGATGAGAGAAGAAGGTGATCCCAACACCCCACATGGTTCACACTGTTCAGTGCAGTCGCAGACAAGCCTGGAGACAATGTGATGGAATGGGTGATGCACTGGGATTGCCTCTGCTTCCGCCTGGCTCTGCTGCACGTTTTTCACCCAGAGGGAGATGAAACTTTGAGCCTTCGTCATTTCTCCTTCTGGGCAAGAAGTATTTGGGCAGCTACCATTGGTCCTGCCCTCTCTGTCCCACTGTCTGCTTGCCTATGGCCTCATTTGGGGCCAATCTCTCAGCATGCCCTGGCCTCCACCCACTCTGCCAGGAGGGCGAAGAACCTCTGCGAGGCTAGTAGCAGCATGGGCAGCTGCTTGGCAGCCAACACGGCACCCACTGCAGCCAAGATGTCTCCCAGAAACAGTTGGGCCAGCAGGCAGGGTGGATGGAGGCCGGGACATGCCAAGAACATGGCCTGTTGTAGCTGCGGGCAAGCAAACAATGAGATGGAAAGGGCGGGAGCAGCAGTAGCTATGCTCCCACTCCCATCAGCCCCTGTGCTTGCTCCTGCACTTAAAAGAAAAGACCTCCCCCAAAATAAGCCCAAGTGCTTATTTTCAAGCCCAAAAGAGGATACTAGAGAAGCCAGAAAACTTGATCAGTAAATAGGACACACAACTTTAACTTCTATTCTAATATTATTAAAAAATAAAAGGAGTACAGAAAATAATTCCTTAAAGAATGATTTTTGTAAAGGAGAATAATGAAGTTTGCTCAATTTTCCATGGTTACAAAGTAAAAACTGTTGCCTCATTTTTATTTGGGAACACGGTACATGTAGTCAAATCTATAGCCAAGTTTGATTATTTGGGAACACAGTATATATAGTCAAGTCTGGTAGAAGAGACCCCAGATGAAATTAAATGGGGTGTAAAAAGTAGGCTTGATTTTATTTTTCTCTGGGGTCTTCCTGAGGATTTAAAAACATATTAATCTCTGAAACTTGTTATACTTCATAGAGAGAAGTGCTCAAAAAGAATCCAAGCATGTTTTTGGTAAAACATATGAACAGCAACAAGAACACAATTCCACAATTTTGGGTTTAGGGGCCAAGACTGAAAAAAATGCAGCTTTCTAAAACCATTCCTCCTATATCATGGAATTTAACAGATGTGGATGAAACAAATCTGCACCCCCAGATAATCAGTGTCTTCACCTTCAAGTGAAATGTTAATTGCCCTGACAGACTATGTCTTCATCTTCTTAGATGATATGGACAAGAAAAGCAACATACCTTTTCACTTTAACTGATTAGCCAACTAATTGTAAATGCTTTTCTTTTACAAATTGCTTTAAATAGTACATACTTCTGGTCAGCAAACTGTTTTATTCAACATGCCCCCCAAAAAACCAAAAAAACCAACCAACAACCCTCAGACCATGATCCCAGAAATAGCTTTACTAATTTTCCACAGGAATATTGTATATATAAAATAAAGATAAACTCAATTAATTTCTTGATTACTACACCAACTTGATTTTCCTTTTTCCATAGTGTCTACTCCCAATTTGTCATTTGGAACTATTTTGCTGACATTCACATGGATAGAAAAGATATATGCAAATTAAAAACTTTAATTTACTTAAAAATTAAAAACAGATTAAAAATTAAAAACAAATTAAAAACAGAAATAACTTTAGCAGGTACAAAAACAAACACAAGATGGTTTGTTAATTCATTGAAACTGTAATTTAAACTAAACAGCACTAAAACAGCAGCCCGCAACCTTTTTGACACCAGGGACCGATTGGTTTCAAGGAAGGCAATTTTTCCACAGACTTGAGCAATAGTGATATTGTTTTCACTCACTCGCCTTCCACTCACTTCCACCTGTACAGTCCTGTTCCTAACAAGCCACAAACCAGTACCAGTCAGTTGCCTGAGGGTTGAGGACCCCTGGACTGAAATTATCTTGGGTTGTATTTCCTGAACAGGAGAACTTCTCTCTCTCTCTCTCTCTCTCTCTCTCACACACACACACACACACACACACACACACACACACTCTGACCTGAACAAGGTGCAAAAAAATCAAAATTATTGTGTGACCCATCCTGCACGCAAAATAAGGACATCTGAGAAAAATGTCATGTATTATAATCCCCACTTTCTCCTTGGCATTTTACCCCATCATTCCCAAAAGTATGGAACAAACTCCCCTGTCTATTCACCAGAAATTGGAAAATAAACAAATTCATTTAATACAACTTTTGTTCTGAAAGTTAGTAGAAAACAGGGTGACAACAGGATGAATAGAATCCATCACTCAAAATGGTTTAAAAACAACTTGATTCCTGGAGGAAAGGTATTAAGAAAGGGCTGAGAACTCTATAGTCACTCAAGCCCATGTCATCTCATGCCTGGGCTACTGCAATGTGTTCTACATGGGGTTACCCTAGAAATGTATCTGAAAGCTTCAGCTGGGGTAGAACACAACTGTTCAGGCAGTTATTCGGGCCTCTAGGGAAGCCAATATTGCACTACTGTTCTGTGACTTGCACTGGCTACTATGGTAGTTTCCTTCCAGGTCCAATTCAAGGTGTTGATTATTATCACATTTAAAGCCCTTCACAGCATGGGTCAAGGCTATCTGAGGAACCAGCTTACCTTAATGGAGCTAGCCACCCCACTTGTGCCAGAGAAAGGGTCCCTTTGACTAAAAAAGACCTTTTGGCAGGGGGTCCAAAAGAAGAGTGTTTTCTGCGATGGTTCCCACTGTCTAGATCAGCGGTTGCCCACCGGTGGGCTTCAGCCCACCGGGGGGCTGTGAGAAAATTTTGGTGGGCCGCAGAGAAATTTCAATCCCAGAGTACCCCCCCCCCAAAGCAATTAATCCAGGCTGCACAGAAGCCCACATGGCCAACGGGAATCCTCCTTTCCCACTCACTCATTACTCAGCAAACTTAGTTGGCTAAATTGCTTTTTTTCCTTTTTCTGACCATCACCTGTTATGCTGTGTGGAGATTTAGATTAGCCAGGAAACAGGAAATGGTTGGATTTCTTGCTTTCTAGCTAATCTTTAGATCTTCAGCTCTGCTTTTAAGCACAGCTGAACCTCCCTTAGGACTGCAGGTTCTATTATTCAGTGCAAACTCAGGGAAAGCAAAATTGAGAGACTGAGCTAGCCGACGGCAGATAGATAGATCACTGAATGATTCTGTGAGCAACTCAATTTACCTGCCTGCTTTGCTTGATTTTGGGTAAAAGTTGCTTTTTTAAAAAAATAAAAAATTCAATATTTACATTCATGGGGTGTTGTGAGCTAATTTTGTGAGTTTGCTTGCCAGCAAATTTTATGTGACAGACTGAGCTAGCCAATGGCAGATAGATTTCTGAATGAATCTGTGATTCTGTGAGCAACTCAATCTGCCTGCCTGCTTTGCCCGATTTTGGGTAAAAGTTGCTCTTCATAAAAAATTCAATATTTATATAATCTTTACATACAAGCAATGCCTAGCCAGTCACATGACCACCAAGCCACACCCACATACTAGACCACACCCATTAAACCAGTTTGTGGTCCCTGGGATTTAAAATTATGAGTTTGGTGGTCCCTGAGGTCCAAAAGGTTGGCGACCCCTGGTCTAAAACATTATGTTTTCCCAAGGTGACATCCACATGTATCCTTTTCTGGTTTCTGTACTGTAAGCTACACCATTAACCTCTGATTTTCCCACCATTCATCCAAATCATGCTACTATTCCAAATCAGAAAAAAATGGTAGTATGATCTAGTAACCCAGGATGTAATATGACTCCCTGGTGATACATATTTCCTATTTCATCCTGAGAAATATATTACCAGTCCCAAAAACCCAATGTGGTGAGTAATGCAAAGTAGTTCCTCTAATAGTATTTGCAAAATAACTTAACTAGTCACACCCTCTGGATATAATTGTGTTCATCGGCTATACTCCTCATTTCAAAGAGCAGAAATAAAAATATTCAGCTATAGAATCTAGGGTCAAGAATTCAGGTCAATTTAAATTAAAAAAACAAAACAAAGCACCATCATATCCTCCAGTCTCTAACTTACATTCTATAATTCCTCAAAGTCTAAAAAAATTCAGATGATTCTCTCAGGAAATCAGAACTGGTTTCAGAAAATGTACATCAAACTACCTTTGTTACTACTTTTTGTAAAGATGTATAAATGAAAGTCACTTGTTTAATTCTTCTCTCTAAATTGTTGTTTCATTTGGGTTAGTGATCTTGACTTTATACTGCTGTATTGCCAACACTTTCTGATAGTATATTATACACAGCTTTCAGCTTTTCCTAGTTTGAGAATTATTTGCAGTTGTAGAAGTTTCTCCACAGGGATAAAGGAACTTTTACTAAATATTCTATGTCAGGGGTGTCAAACTTGCAGCCCCATAATTTTAAAACTATGTGGGGAATTTGCTATATTTATTATATGTATTCACATACATATTCATAATTTATGAGCTTGCAATCCTGGGGTAGGAAGAAAAAGATTTTTCTCTCCTTTATCTCTCTTTTTCAAAGCTTTCTCTGATAAACACTTCAAGCAAAATGATAATCTTTGCGTATGTGTTTAAAAGCATGATAAATCGTCTTGACATCAGTATATAAAAATCTTTGGTTCATTCTTCTCCACTTGGAACAAACTGTGACAGTGATAAGAGAATATCAGAATAACAAAGTTAAAGTTCTAGTCCAACCCCTGCTCAAGCAGGAGATCCTATACCATTTCAGACAAATGGTGGTTAATCTCTTACTAAAAACCTCTAGTGAGGGAGCAACCCACAACTTCTGAAGGCAAGCTGTTTGTTCCCCTAATTGTTTTCACTCTCAGGAAATTTCTCCTTAGTTCTAGGTTAGATCTCTCCTTAATAAGTTTCCATCCATTATTTCTTGTCCTGCCTTCAGGTGCTCTGGATAATAGGTTGACCCCCTTTTTTTGTGACATCTTTGTGATCATTTGGGACATATGAATATTACATGTGGTTTAATTTTTCAGAAGTCTTATCTCTAAACACTGCTAGTAGTGAGGACATAAATGTCCTTGAAGGACAATGGAAGGATTAGTTACCCAGACAACGGTCACAAAAACATTACTTAAATCTATTCCAAAAACTAATTTGAGAAAATGTCTCAGACAGGCCCCTCTTTCATTTTCACAAAGATAAAGTGAGGAAGGGGTTTGGGTTAGCCCTTTCAATAAAAATTATTTTAGACCTTTATGACATTAGTTTGTTAGTCTGATCTACTCTTCAGGACTGACAACTATAGATCTTACCTTGCTTCCTGCCTCAACCAAACTTCATGAAGTAATTGGCCTTTCTTTTATGATCTTACTTAGGAGTGTTAGGTCTTCTTTGATAAGCAGAGATGCAGAATACCAGGGTCAGAATATCGTAGTTCAGCAAATATAATACCTCAAAAAAACTCCTATTCATTACAAGTTGCACACTGTTACACATATCAAAGAAAGAGATAAAGTTGGTACTCAGAAATCAGAAGGAATGCTTATCACAGTGCATTTATCACCATAATTCAGAATTCTAGAAATGTTGGCTTTCTAGCAATAAATATTGCACTAATTCACAGTGCTCAATTGCTCGTGCTTGGCATTAAATGCCAGCAGAACCATCTAAGCCTCAAAAACTCTTCATTGGTATGACACACAAACCAGGATCTCTGGGCTGATGTATTGCCAATAAGTACGAGTTGAACCCATCATTGGTTCTTGTCTTTTGATTCCAGACTTCTTAAGAAGAGAAAAGTCAACAAAGTTAAGTTTGCATATTAAGATAAACAAATTATGAAAGAAATTTTCAGGGGCTCATTTAACTCTTCCTACTGAGAAGCTCACCATAACATACTAACAGAGCAGTACATGCAAGAGTCTATTTTCAAGTCTTATAGAACAGCAGTCCCCAACATTTTGGACAGCAGGGACCAGTTCCATGGTGGTAGTGGGGGGAATCCATGAACTGGAAGGGATGTGTGCGCTACCTAAATCCCACACATACGTAGATGAAGGTTTGTTCAGTAGTGCAGTCTGGTTCTCAACAGGCTGCGGACCAGTACTGATCCACGGACTAGGAGTTGTGGACACCTGTCCTAGAAGGCGCCTTACTAAATAGATTGTATATAGTATTTGCAAGAGAATTCTCATTCTGAACATTTGTCTTTTGTATAAATATGCCTTATTTTAACCTCTTTCTTTTATTGTCATCACCTGCTATTTCAATACTATGCTTTAGGTGCCACTTTTTCCTTCACTCATCCATTTTGTTTGTTTCAACTACTGTACTGTATTTTGTTCTCTATTTTTCCTCATCATATTTTCATTTTTATCTTGAACATCTCTTTATTCATTTGCCATTTTTACATTATAATTGCTCTAACCTACAGGACACTTTCAAAATACACAGGATCTTTAATGCGGAACATTTGAAAACTTTTTAAAAAGCTTCAGCTTGTATATTTGAATAACCACATCAAGAAACAGGAACAAAAAGTGTCCCCACCTGCCATCAAAAACAAATTCAACGAAGTACACTAATCTGTCACATCTCCAGAAACAGAAAGTGACAATGCTGGCTAAGAGAGAGAGATATCTGTCAGAGTTGTGAAAACTGCACCAGTCGCCTCTCAGTCCATAAGGGGCAAAATGCAATAGAGAATATATTTTGCATTCCCTGTAATCCCTACCTTCTTCTGTTTCTATTTAGTGCAAAATAAATTACTGCAGCTCTTCTATATAGTAATATAGTTATATATTAAAAATAATTCACTTTATATTTTTCAAAGATAGGGGTAAGGGTGGAAAAAACTAAGACAAATGTATAACTGCAGTGACTGAATGTACAGATAGTCCTCGACTTACAACCAACATTGAGCCCAAAATATATGTTGCCAAGTGAGAAATTTGTTGAACGAGTTTTGTCCCATTTTACGACTTTTCTTGTCAGATTTGTTAAATGAACTTGTTACTTGTTCATTGCACTTGTTAAATTAATAACACAGTTGTTAAGTGAATCTGGCTTCCCCATTGATTTTGCTTGTCAGGTTACAAAAGGTAATCACATGAGCCAAGGACAGTACAATCATCATAAATATGAATCAGGTGCCAAGCATCCAGATGTTGATGTGATGCATATTCTGCAATGGTCATAAGTGTGATAAATATATGTCACTTTTTTTCAGTGTCACTGTAACTTTGAGGTTTGATGCTATTATCTTATTCTACTGCATCAAAGAGAGTCGAAAGTCAGCAGCTTTTCTTTCTTTCTTCCCTCTGCCCAACAATTTTCCTTTCCTTCTCCCTCCCTTACTTTTCCACTATTTTTTTATTTAGCATTATCAACGAGTAAAAAATTAAAATAAAAAGTAAAACATTGACTTATGACTGTTTTTCACACTTAAGACCATTGCAGCATCCCCATGATCCAAATTCAGATGTTTGGTAACTGGTTCATATTTATGACAGTTGTAGTGTTTTGGGGTCATATGATGCCCTTTTGCAACCTTCTAACAAGCAAAGTCAATGAGGAAGCCAGATTCACTTAATCCAATTAATAACTTAATAGCTACAGTGATTCTCTTAATAACTATGGCAAGAAAAGTCATTAAATGAGGCAAAACTCACTTAACAAATATCACACTTAGCAGGATAAATTTTGGGCTCAATTGTGATCATAAGTTGAGGACTAACAGTATGAATATATAACAATATAAACCAGCTAAGAAATCATATTTTTCAAGCAATCTATCTATTCAACATGGAATCTCAATAAAAATTATGAATATTCAACTGTGGGACCTAGTTACAGATTTTAAAATCAAATTAGAATGGAAAATACAATCTCATTATTTTAATAACTATCTGATCAGTACCTAAAGGACAGTACTAGTTCAATTATCAACTTATCTAAAACTAGTTAATGATAATCTAATGCAAACCACATTATATTATTACTATGCACATTTTTGCAACCTGTTTAAAAATGAGACCTCCAGGTTCATTTTAAATTATTTAAAACAATTTTCTTAGCTTTCCTGACAAAGAGGACAGACCTTAATTTATGCTTCCAAAAATCTATCATATATAGATTAATGAGAAGCCCAGCTTTTGCCAGACAATTTGGACATCGTGGCCAAATTTACAGAAGCTAACTTTCTTTTGCATTTACAATGCTATTCTAGCCAAACAACCAATGTGCATACATTGGCAAGACAATATAGAAACGAAAATAGTTTTAAACATACTAACATCCTAGTTTTGGGGCATCCAGTCAAGCTACGCAAAGAGGTGTTTTTGTCCCTTGCATACTCCCAAATGTGGAAGTAGGATCAGAAACTGGATCTGGAAAAAAGGGTAAACAGCATGTTAGTTAAATTCACAGATGGCACTACTTGGGTACTGCTATAAACATTAGCAAGAACAAAAATACAAATGGATTTTGGAAAACATGAAGGAAAATGCATATTTCACAAACATGACGATGTGCAATCAGAGTTCAACTGACAATGAAAATGCTTTCCAAAAATCCCAATATACGAAGAGCAGTGAGAGATAAGAAAACTGCAGAAGTAGAAATGTTTCATTTCTAAGCCACAATAAAATCACTCTCGCCTCACTACACTGAGTAAAATTAACCATGGACACTTTCTAAAGAAACCTTCATTTACTTTCATACACATGATCCTTGTACTGTAATTACAGAACCTTTAAAAGGGGAAAACTGCATTTCCTCTCTAAGAAAGATGCAGTAAGCATGCTTAGGAAGCAAAAAGTACACATTCCTATGAAGGTATTTAGTTTTCTACCTAGATTTCAAGCTATATGGTGGAGACAATTTTTTTCTACACTGATTTTATTTCCATCAAGCATAAAAAATTCAGCCCAGAATTTACAAAAGAGCACATTTTAGCTTCTTTTGTCAGAATAAACTATTATTTTAATGGAAACAGTTCAACAATAAATGGTTTTGAAATAAGATTGAAGATTCGCTTGGCTTTCCAACAGAATCTAACTGAAAAATTATGAAAAATAGTCTAGCAATTCCTTTGCCTATTTTGGCAGAAAACACCTTCTGGCTACTTTGGTTTCAAGCAAATAGTACAATGCAATTATATAGATTTGAATCAATGGCAGTCTTTTATATATTATTCTGGTTAACATATATGGCTTATCTCATGACAAAAGACAATACAGGACTATAGTAGAGATGACTTTATGTATTTCTCTTCATACTGTTTTCAGCACACTATTAAGAACAACCTGGGAAAATAATGTGCCAACAGATAGCAAGCCTCAACAACTGTACTCGATCTAAATGTTTCTTGATCAACAGACCAATTATCTCTGATAGACTTATTCTCTATCATTTTGTAAATCCATTTTTATTCAGAATCTATTGAGAATTATTAGTTTGCAATTTTGTCTGGGATTTTTAGTTTGCTTGTACCACACTTGGCCCCTCCCCCTCACAAATAACCTTATATCGTATAATTCAGAAGGATTGGAATTCAGATCTTCAGGACTAAAAATAAATACACACACACACACTTCCTCAGAAAAAAACTGGTAAAATTCATGTAAGCTAACAATAAACTGCAAAGTAAAATTTTAGAATATAAATACTGAGATCTGACAACATATTGATTATATGCCATCAAGAAGGGATTGAATCATACGGACTACATAGATAGAAATGCTGAAACTACTTGATATAACATGGGCCAACTTCAAGGCTTATTACTGCATATCATCAAACAGAATATTTGTTTAAACAAAGAAACATCTAATCGTACAAAGGGGAAAAAAGAAAGGCAATACTATTTTTAGTAGAGGGAATTGTAAGACAGGATTTTCTTTCATTATCTATAGAAAATCCTGCATGACATCAAAATATTCAAGCAAGCTATTTATTCAGAACCATCTTTAACCTAAGGGTAACTTTATGAGATACTTTATTATGTTTAGCAGAATGTGTGCATGTCGCTTTTATAAAAGGCACATTCATGTACACACTGCAGCTTTTTCCTTTGAAACACATGCATGATGGAACCCAACCCTTTTTTCAATTATTATTTTTGCGTCTGCTAAAGACAAAGACACTTTTAAATACATTGGTCACTTCACACTTGATGAAATGGCAATGTATGTTTACACATAAGTTGTTTCCTTAACTACAGTATATGTCCCTGAGTGCTTAAAACATACAACTGCACATTTTATAAAATTTAACTTGCTTTAACATTTTTCATTGCTTTATAAAACCATGAATATATTTACAAGTATGCTGCTAAGAAATAAGGGAACTCTGCAAATAGGAGTTCATGAAAATAAGTGTTACTGAAGATAACAATTATGTAAAACATAATTGTTTTATATTTTGAGAAAGAAGAGGTTATCAGTTGTCACATATTTTACATACTGAGGAGTTCTTGGTTAATAAATATGCATCAACAAAATACCATTTTCACTCTTCAGCTTCCATCTCAGAATGTAGCTTTTTGAGATAAGTCATTCCCTTCTCAGTTATAAGACATATTTAATGTTTCTAAAGTCTAGTCAACTCTCTGGAATATCTCTCTTGAAGTCTTTGATTCACCATATAGTGATTATCTATAAATTATCCCCAGTGAAAAAGACTTATCTTTTTTTTTTTAAACTAAAAGTGTCTCCCATTAGAAGAGGCTACAATAGAATTTTAAAAATTGCAAAGTAGATCAGCATGACACAATCTTTTATAATCAAATGTTTAATACATTTCTACCACAAGGTTTATAAAATTGCTCACCAAATATAAAGGAGGAAATAACTTTCATTCTTGCAATAACTGAAACAATTTCTGCAAAAATTATAATGTTTCCTAATCTAATTATTTTCCTAAGAATTAATGTCTCACTTTTGATAATCATGGAGTTACAATACAACCTTGGAGAATTTATTCTCAAATTCTGAGATTTTGTTACAGTTTCCTATTATTCAATTTTTATGACTTTCAGAGATTTGCTAGCTAAACAGTGCACAACAAATTAATAACTTTGACATTTTTATGTACCTTCCTAGTTGTGTGTTCACCAACACAGTACTACCAGATGCCTGGCAAAGGAACATAGGGCACTTAACATTAACCTCATTGTCATTTTTTTGCCAGAGGCCTTTCCTGAACTTCATCTGTCCTGTATAACTGAATACTTTTCTCTGAAGACAGGATTTGTTTCATCAGTATTCTTTTCCAAATCAGATAGTGCCAGCTCTTTCAACTTCTGCTACATTACCTAAAAATATGATAAAATTATACTTATAAGCAAAAGACTAAAATATTCAGTTACAAATTCAATTATGTTTCTGAGAGTATAAATTTAATCTATATAAAAAGATACATTATCACAATTATAGATTTTCATCTTGTGGTTCAAAAAGTCTGAAATTCAAATCTATAGCAAGCTGCTATATGTACATTTAAAAATTATACACAATATCAGGCCATTTTTTTCTTCACCTGACATAAAATAACTATGTTTGAACAGTGGAGCTGCAAGAGATGAAAAACACCTCAAGATGAGCTTCAATATCTGCAAATAGGATAACCAGAAGTAATAAATGTACAATAATCGGTATTTATTAAGGATTCAGAAAGGAAGGGCCATTAACTGCCAAATGACTGAGTGAAAATGTTTACTAGAAATATTCAGAAAATATTTCTAAATATAATCTTTACTCTAGAAAGTTATTTCAAATAAATCCTAAAATTCTCCTGGTAGAATAGCTATTTATAAGTTAGTATACTAACTATAATGGGATTTTTTTTCATGAAAAAATTATGAAAGTGCATGAAATTCTTTTTGTAAATTTATTCCCTGCATTCCAATGTGTATAAATGGCATATTTTATCTGAAACTAAATAATTATTTTCTCACTTGCTCTAATATCCATGCCAACATTTTAAAATTAAGAAAAAAAAATCTGAAGGAGTTATTCCATTTGCAATAGTTCTAATATCACATGATTAGGTGAAGTCAGTTAGTATGCAACATGCAAATCAAAAACAATAACATATAATCTTATTGGTACCAATTATAGTCCTTTTATTATGTTATAAAAGATAGATTTTGATAACTTGTTTTTTATTTACAAATCATCATTTCTATTTGTAGTCCTGACATACAGGCAAATATTAAGGAAATCATAATATTTAGTTCTAGTTTCTAAACAGCATATAGCATTTACTCCAAATCTTGGAGTTTATCTTGATAAAAGTAGAATAACTCATTTCTAAGCAAGTAATATCATATTTAAGAGCTATTTCTGTATCCCAAATCAAAGCATACAAGTAGTGTTTAAAACATGTAGTTATGCCTTCATATATTTCAGAGTGCTTAAGAAAAACAAGATTCATGATCTTATATTAATGATTTTATATCACTCCAATATAAACATGCCATTTTCCTTCTTTTTCCTCTCCTTGTTACCTTAAAAAGGCTAGATTACCTGCCTTGTACAATATGTAAACAAATTGAGTGGAACCTAGCCTCTGAAATCACAAGATATCTTTTTCAGTTCTGCTACCTAACATCAGCTATGCAAACAAAGCAGATACTATTCTATATTATCAGGCTTTCCTTTCTCATAAATGAAAATGAAATTACATACACAATTGTTTCACTTCTATGAAATAAGGACCAGAAAATACCTTAATATATTCTAATAATGTTATGAGAGCTGGTACATTAAGTAAATACCACCTCATAAAATGAATCAATGTGAAGTTCAAACTATTAGGTACAATACTATGAAGATAAAATATCACTAACATAATCATACTTTGGACTGTCTAAAATGTTTTTGTACTTTACCTCCAAAAATAATCTGGATGACTAGGTGATTAACCTTCACAGTTTAGTCATTTCCTTGATATCTTTTGTTTACACAAGAGGGGGAAAGTACACCCAAATGGAAACTGGGGCTGCAAAGAAGGCAAGAGGAAAAGGAGTGAAGCATTTAGCATAGATAATATTTTTCCCCAGTGTACATTATGTTGCTAAAATAAAAAATAATCTCCAAGTCAAGTTCAGCTTTTGGAGACTTCATGGATAACATCCATGTCATTCTTGTGGCAGCAATATGGAGCTGCCAGTGCCTTCTGGAATATTGTTTTGATTTCCAAGTCTAGCCTACTGCCTGGAAATCCCTGGTGGTCAGTTTCTGAGCCTAAATAAGGTCAGCTAGATGTTACCATCTGCTCAGAAACTGACTGGTAAAATTACCCAAACTGCTTTATAACTGTCCTTCCTTTGAGCCTATAACTAACTTGAATATTTCTATTTGAGTAAGAGACCATTAGTTAATACATTCAGAAAACCAGTTTAAACCCCAAGCCCTCCAAAACTGAAAGTACAATTCAACCCAAGAAACCTTTCCAGTATTTTCCCTACAAATGTGCTAGATTACAAACAAGGGCAATACAGGCTGAAGATAAGATCTATATTCAGTACATCTGGAGAACATCACAATGAGGGACAGTAAAGAATTTGTGAAAATAGATGAAATGAAAGAATACATGAACGTATTTATCATGAATGCTAAATCAAGTGATATAGATAGCAGCAAAATTATTCATCTCCTAGTAACCAGAGACTAATCTGTATAAACTCTATGCACAAGAGTCTCCTTAAAAGAAATGTGTTAAATACCTTACATTATTCAAGTTTTTTTAAAAAGCAGCACTAAAATATATTCATAAAATATTTTTACATTAATAAAATACCTTCTAAATTACTTTTATGACATAACCTTAGTCAGATATGCTTACAGTTGACAATATATTCCCACATACCATGAGCTATTTTTTGTACAATTAACCAAAATAGTTTACTGAGCAATATACTAGTGGAATAAAAGTGATTATTCCATTTTTTGAATTCAAATAATATTTTGAAGCGAAAAGGTAAGTACATGGTTAAGAATAAATAAGCATATCACAACTGAATCATAATAAAGATTATGATTATTAAACTGAATTATGCTTGTGCTAAAATTCGGGGGTTTCAAAATAAAATAGCAGTAAATATTTTTAGAATCACGGTAAATGTATTCCAGCATATTTCTCTTGCTATTTAAGAAACAGGATCTTAATTTCTACTACCCCTACATATTAAACAATATATGCTTGAATTCTAAGATACACTTACTTGGCAATAATGTCTCAAACCGTGAGTATACTTCCAAATATGCATGCAAAAGATTACATTGTAAACTTAGAACTCAGAAATCAAGTACTGAGTTAATAACAGTACAAACACATTACTCTTCAAGAAAACCAAGAAAATATATGCAACATGAATTATAAAAGATGTTTAAGATATGATCCTATACTAATTTACCTTGGAAAAAGACTCACTGAACTCAGTCTGGCTTAGTGCTGTACAGACATGTACAGGATTGGAGGCATTGTTAATTACTGAAAGGCGCCTATATTGTTGATACATTTTTAAATTTAATCAGATAGTAAGCCTTGTTTCCCAAATTAGTGCATCCTTTACTTTCATCTTTGTTTTATCTCTAGCAGCTAATTATCACTACAATTACAGCTACCTTTTCAGGAAAAAAACCCATGTACAGTACCAACTTTCAAATCAGTATTTCCTTTAAAAATAGCTTAAGCCGCAGGATCTATTTTTGACCAACATTTAATTTAGATATTCAAAATATGAGTTAAGGACCATTATCTTTCGACCCTATCACACCAAAATAAGTTAGTCTTGTGCCTCAACTCGTGCGAAGAAAAGGCTACTCCTTAGTTCAGGATTACAATTCGGCTGTCAAAAGGGAAAGCCAGGAGCAAGCGGGATTTTGGGGGGGGGGGGGGGGGGGGAGAGTGGCCATGGCGATCCGCTCGTGAAAATCTGGGGAATATGAGAGGGGCGTGGTCACCCGGAACGATTCGATTCTACGATCATTCCCCATTCGGGGCAACTTTCTCCAAGTCGCTCAGCTTCTCGTCACGGATGTGCCTGGCGCGGCGAGGGCTAATCTAAACACTTCCTTCCTTTCACCCGTTCCGGTGGACACAGACCGGCCTAACCCCTTCCCCCAAACAAAGGGCCCTCTTCCTCTCCCCCAAAGGGGCGGGAGGCCAGGCCGGAGTGGGCGGGGCGGAGCCTAGGCCGCGGTTGCTCCGTGAGGCGCAAATGGGGGAGGGGTGGAGAGCGCGCGAGAAGCGACCGATCCGCGCGGGCGGGCGCGTGAAGGGCCAGCCGGCGAGCGAGTGAGCAGGTGGGAGTGAGTGGGGTTGGGGGGGGGGAAAGGGTGCGGCGCGCTGTCCCCTCGCTGCAAGGAAAGGGAGAGGAGGGGGGGGGGGTCAAACAGCGGTCAGCCTTCCCTCCTCCCAGAGGGTCTCCTCGCCTCCCCCCTTGGTCCCTCACCCACACAGCGCAGCAGCCGGTGTCGCCACGAGTCGAGCTGGTGGCGGAAGCCGCGCCTCTCGATGGAGCACTTCTGCCGCCCGCACGGACTCGCCATCTTCTGGGGGAGGGGCCCCAAGTCACCGCCGGCACGCCTGCCATCTGCGTCACGCGCGCGTCAACGCGCACGAGCCGCTCGGAGGCGGGGCGGGGCGCAACTCTGCCTGCGACCGCCCAAACCACAGTGGGCGGGCTTTGGTGACATGGCAGTCATCGCGGGGAGAAAAGCTTCTGTTATTGGCAGGTGGGGGGGAATCTCTTCCCGACTCCCACCCCCATCCGCAGCCCCGAATCCGGCGCATGGCAGGCCCGCTGAGTTCGGGCCGCGATGCGTTCCGGCGAAGGCGACTTCCTCAGGGGTGGCCCCAACTCCCCTGCAGACCATTGGACGCGGAAGTCCTTCCAAAGATAAAGTTACACTGCAAGACAAGAGTTAAATTGGACGTGAAAATAAGGCATCCCTTTTCAATCTTTTAAATAACAAAACGTATTTCTAATAAAATAATGATTAAAAATATTGAAACCGCATGCGGTCATCTTTAGGTACGCTTGGCACAATTTCATGAGCTCTGCAACATTGCCTTTCATTTTTTCACATTTCCCACAATAATGTTTAAAATGTAAAGTATTAATTGTACGGATATATACTATAGAATGACGTCCTGAGCCTGGATGTTCTGTATTCAAAATTATTATTTTAATACTGAATACAGTATTAATGAAAAATGCTTCTTCAGGAAAACTATATTGAAACCACGTTTTGAATATTCCACCACAACTTGTATATGTTTGTAGGGTACCCCAAAATCTGTTCTTCCCCTATCCAGAAAAGTTAGATATTTCACTGCATTGCCAAAATACATGGTATTTTGAACGAGAAACAATTTGAAATGTACGGTATTTCCATAATAGTACAATATTTATACACTAAAAAACTGGCCAAAGAAGAAAAAATGATTACACATAACAGGAAAAATCTGGCAGAAGGAAGGCAAGACAGCAAACTCCATTCCAATTCAAAGCTACATTTTCTGCTGCATTTTTCTTCCATAAAATGTGCTCCATCTCAGATACTAAAGATAACTCGTTCAAAATAATATGAAGGTTTACAGCTATTAAAACTCCCTGGATTCAGTCTGTAACAAAAGAAAATTGAGCCACCAATTATATAATTACAATTAAAATACTGTAAATATTCTAAAATCTTTCTGCTTTTGTAAAAAAAAAAATACTATGTCCTTTTATTGTAGGTTGCATTAGGCAACACACTTTTTCACTGGCGAACAACCATAATCCTTCACAAATGTCCATTTCTTATCATTATTTTCTAGGTAATCCAAACTTCTCTGTCACACTGAACATTTATAGACTGCTAATTTTACCATGGCCAAAGACAACAGATTATTTCACCCACTTATCATATGAAGGAACAAACTGATGAGTAACATCTTCTGCCATATACTTTCAGCACAATTAATATTTTGTCTCCAAACACATCTCACAGATATTGGTCATATTTGGCAGAGTGTCATGAAAAGAGCCAGTCTCATCTGTCACTGCATAATTCAGAAAACATGTCGTGTGATGCAGCAATTTCTGTATAAGCTTCTTCAATACATTTTGACAGTTTTATTATGGGACAAGAGGACCTGATTGCAGTGGTTCATGCCCTTATCTGTAACCAGTTAGATTTCTGCAACTCGCTATATGAGCTGCCTTAAAGTCCACCAGGAAACTTCAGTTGGTGCACAATGCATTGGAACAGGTTATTCATGGACCAGAAGTGGTATTCAGCAGGTTCTGACCAGTTCTGGAGAACTGGTAGCAGAAATTTTGAGCAGTTCGGAGAACTGGAAAATCCCACTTCTGACTGGCCCCGCCCCCACCTATTTTCTGCCTCCCATTGAGTCCCAGCTGATCGTAGGTCTTCTTTGGTTGCCCTGCACAGGAGAACGGAGCTAGAAAGAAAGTTAGTGGGGTGGGGAAGGAAAGGGATTTTGCAGTAACCTTCCCCCAGGAGTAGGGAGGGAATGGAATGTTGTAATCTCCTTGCCCTGCCACACCCATCAAGCCATGCCCACAGAACCAATAATAAAAAAAATTTTTTAATCCCACCACTGGTATGGACTGTTGGGCATGTATTATATCTGCAATGGCTGCCTCTTAGCTTCAATTTTAAAAGGTGGCCTTAAACTATTAAGCCCTTTATGGTTTAGCAACTGGTTTCCTACATCTCCCTTAGAATTGGCCTGACGGTTTTGGATCCGGCTGGAATTGTGCCCCAATTCCAGATCATGAGGGGCACTATTTTTTTGGTAATGGGCCTGTCCTTTGGAATGACCTGTTGAAGGTTCATTTGTCTCCAACTTGTCTATTTTCAGAAAAAGTTGAAGACTGTATGTTGTTTCTAGAAGATTGCCACAGCTCACCCTGTATTGTGCTGGGCTTTGTTTGCCTTATTTGCCTAAGTTGCTTTATTATTCTTAAATATTTTTCCATTTTTTAATATTTGTATAAACTCAAAGTAAGTAATGTTCCTTCCTCCTTGTTTTTCCCATGACAATTCTGTGGGGTGAGCTGAGCTAAGAGAGAATGGATGGCCCAGTCACCCAGCTGACTTTCATATCTAAAATTTAAGATCTTGGCCACGGCTAGGAAAATTATATTGGACAATTATAATGAGAATGCTAAGCTGGTCAAGTAGCTTGCCAAAGTTATATTTTATCACTGCCCCAAAATTGATAATCTTTGTTTGATACAGATAGTCAACTTAAAACCACAATTGGGGCCAACATTTATTTATGCTTTCAGGCCATTCACTGGTACTTTGTGATTTGTGTGTGTGTGTGTGCGCGCGCGCGCCTTCCTTTAGTTACTGTAGATATACACATAAAATGTAGAAATATTTATCCTTTCCTCAGCCTAATAATAAACTTGCTGATAACCTCATACAAACTCTGATAGAGGACCCAAGATTGAAAATACAGACCATCCATAAGGGTAAGACGGTAAATTTTTTATGTATCAATTGCTTGATCATAAGTTGAGTTTTCAAAATCATTAGTTTCATTCATGGTTTTACAGAAAATTGTTTATGGTTGGGTAGGGAACATGGCACACTGCACATTAAGGGACTTTGGCTAAAAACACTGAATTTTGAGCAGAACTTCAACTGGTACATAATCCATAGGAAGTACAAAGACCATGAAGAACTCATGTATTATCTTCAGAAATATAGCAGAAAAAACAGATATTTTCTTTCAAAGCTTTGATGTATTCCTCCTTTAATTTTCTCTTTCATTATGAACTTCATTAAGGTACTAAGAAACAAATATAATGAAAGAGAAATTATCACAATATATGAGCTGCTGAATAACACACAAAGAAATTCCCAAGTTTTTTAATAGTTAAATTAGCAATCAAATCACAACATTCCAATGAGCATCAAAACTAAGAATAAGCTACAAGTAGTCCTTGACTTAAGATCACAATTAAACCCAAAATTTATATCTTTAACTGAAAAATTTGTTAAGTAAGTTTTGTTCCAATTTATGACTTTTCTTGCCAGTTCAGTGAATCACTGCAGGTGTTAAGTTAGTTACAGAGTTGTTCAGTGAATGCGGCTTCCCCATTTACTTTGCTTGTCAGAAGGTCACAAAAGGTGATCATGTGACTCCAGGACACTGCATGGTTATATTTCTTAAAATTGGATCTAGTTTCCTAGAAATGTGGATAATTGTACAATTAACTATGGGTCTGAATGGATACCATGGCATATTGATGATTAGACATCACTTGTACCTATTTGGAATCTCTAGAATCTCTTCTAGAATATGAAGTCACCTGTCACATCGTTTCAATATATTATTTTTCATAATACTTCCATCTTGTGACAAACCATACTCCCAAACCAGCCATTTTATAGTAGATAAGTAAATATAATAGCCCAAACAGGTCAGCATTTGCATCTAATGATTTCCCATCTCATGAAAAAACTGAAATTTCAAATAAAGTAATTCCAGTTGACAGTGGTTGAACAAAGTCTATCTTCATCTTTGCATGTTTTAGATATTTGCATGCTAGTGAAAGATAATATATCTTTACTGATATGCTGCACACATATAGAAAAGTGATTGAAGTTTTGTTACTCAAAGGATCCATCCAAAGCATAACTTTTTGGCACTGAATCTAGCAGTTCATGTTATTTCAACATTGAAGAAAATCGACAACCAGAAAATAACTTCTTGACTCTAAGAATTCTGTACACATGTGAAATGTAGGCCAGAAATACTACTTGGATTTTTTCCCTCAATATATAAACAAGCATAATGTTTTTATTCATATCTAATTTTATGAAGTTCTGTGAAAACAGATTGTTTTAAGTTATATATATACAAAAATATTGACAATTCAAAAGTGTTCCAAACTTCCAAACGCCACTGTATGCTTGAAATGATTCCATTCATGTCTGTCCTATAGCTTTGAATGGAATAAAGTATAAACCTCAACACAATACATTTGTTTTCTATTTCCGCTTGCAAATCCTGTGCAGGGCTACTTGAACCTTTCCAGCTCCAGCTATATTATTCATTAACTGCTGTTTGTCACTCCCCTCATACATACTAGATTTTTTAAGCAACTCCTTGGACCTTTGGAAGTGACAAAGTTCACACCAGTTATTATCCTGAAAAGAGAATGAAAGTTGGCACAAACTCATTAGCAATTCTAAATCTCCTTGTGAAAATGCCACAATTGGTAACCAAGAAATTTGAATTGTGTGGCAAGAGTTGATTTTTAATTTTTAAATAGGATATGCTATTTCTCACCTATCTGCGCCTTCTATAAGGACAGTTTGCTGTGACAAATATATAAGTAGATAACAGCAAAAAAGAACTCAAAGCTAAATGGGTTAGATTATTGAGGAAGATTACAGAAACTTTAAGCACTTAATACCACCTTATTTTCTTAGGATGCTATGACCACGCATCAAGAAAATGAAACAAAACTCAAAGACTGATATGGACTTGAATGCTATTCACATAATCTATTTCATCTCATTCTGTGAACAGAAACATACTAAGAACTACACTTAATTTAGTCCAAATTAAAAATGTAAAAACACGTAAGCCTCTTTTATCTCAAAGTCTCTGCCCATCTTTGCTCAACTGATACTCAGCTTTCCCTATCAGTTGGAAAAGAAATTTGGAGCATTTCTATGCATAATTTCTCTTACAAGCTGCTTAGCTTCCAGACTCAAATTTGGTAAGAACCCAACAGTCAAACATAATGAGAAGCTAGTGGATGAGGAGAAAAAACTGTTTTTCTGTTATCAGCCTATTAGGGAAGAGCAGATAAGCAGCTTGTAAGAGAAATTATGCATAGAAATGCTCAATGGGCTAATTTGGTTTCTCCATCTGGTATAATTTAAAAAAAATGGGAATTCCAGTTTCAATTCAACAGTGCACACAATAAATATATAGGAGTCTTTCCAAATCTTACACTCTTCAAATATATTGGCTTATAAGACAACTATTGATTACACTACTTGCGAAGTAAAGAAAATATTAGACTAAAGTAAGGATCTTCAAACTTGACAGCTTTAAGACTTGTGGACTTCAACTCCCAGAATTCCTCCTCCAGTTCATGTTAGCTCAGGAACTCTGGGAGTTGAAGTCCACAAGTCTTAAAACTTGCCAAGTCTGAAGATCCTTGGTCTAGAGGAAAGACAAACTAAAAAGTATATATTGCATATTGTAGTACTGCAGATTTTAATTTTAGCAATGGTGACTACCTGTCCTGTGGCTTCTTGTTTGTTCAAAAGAAACTGTTACAATAGAGAAGATTCTCAGACCTCAGGGTTGAACTACCACAATAATATAGTCAAAGAGAACCACTATTTTATAGAACTACACTGCAATGGATAAAAATGTACAAATAAAAAGAATTTCATGGCATTAGAGAAAATCTCAGAAATGGCCTCAGCTACAGGGCCAAGTTGCAACTTCTATCCCAGGCCTACTGGTGACTCACTGACCTGGCTTCGCAAAGGCAAAAAAACATCGTGATATGTCGCGATCAAGTTTGACAACCATGATTCTAGATTATTTGAAGACAATATCGATCTGGTGGGTTGTATAAGATAGAGTCATATTCCTATTTATTCCCTTTGTTTGTATATCTCAAGCCTATCCATATTTGGGTCTCAGCAATAACACATTAAAATCTAGCACAAAAGTTCCAGGTATCCAGCAACTGAATGAGATGGATTATGCAAAGAGCTTCATTAGCTGTTATTCATTTATGGAACTGGCTAAAAGAACTGCTTCACATTCATTAAAGTGTCCAATTCTTTTCTCCTATTCATGCATGTAGTATCTACTGCTATTAAATGTAATTTAGTTATATAGGAAAATGATGCATCCTGTCATCAACCCACATATGCAGTGAGCTACACTCTCGAAACAGAGTGAAATGTAAAAAAAGCAGCAGCCACACATTATCAGAGCAGGCTGACAAGTGCCACCAGGGGACATGGAAATCTTGGCAAAGAGTGGAAAGGAGAGGAAGCATCCTGGCAGTAGAATTTACAGGCTCCCAAATTCTGGCATTTGGTCGAAAGAATGAGAACATAGAAAATGGTGTGAAGAATGATGAAATATTGAATAATGACTAACTTGGGAGTGGATGTACTGAACAGAAATGGATTTGGTGAAGACTGAGGATTTTTTAAATTCTACATTCAGGCACTCGATGGCACCATGAATTTATAGACATTTATATATTTTCTGGGTAACCAAGGTGATTATCACAACGAATGTTCTCAAAGCAATCCGGGATCCGAATTGCTTTAAACTGACATGCCACAATTGAATTTTTAACTTATCATCTGTTTCAATCAATTAAACAGTACTCCTATAAACATTTGCTGTTGGAGTCATTAGAGCTGAAGCTTTATGTCTATGTTTGGGATAGGTGGACTGGGCTGCTGAGTTTAAACCTCCACCATAATCCTGAAATTATGCTAGTACAACATGCTTCAATTCTGTATTTCTTTTACTGGAAAAATAAAATAAAATACTGTGGCATGAATAATGTAATATGAAACCATGTTCTATTCATACTGTAAAATCCAAGCCTTGCAAGCAGTCCCTTCAAAACGAAGCAATGGGCAATTCCATATTCATAGCCAAAAAATAGGTAGGTAGACCTTCATTCGTTGAGGATATTTTCTTCCCATGGTGGTGGTGGTATTAGCAGTAGTAATAATAGTAGTAAATAATAAGTCAATTTTTTCTGGCTTCAGTATGTTCTTTGATTTATGCCTAATGCCATCAAGTGGCAAACAACAACACTATTTCTCATGAATCAAGGTAGAATATCTCCCAGAGAAATAGCATCTCTGAAAACCTGCTGTGAGTATCCAAGTAGAACTGTCAGCACTTTGGCTGAGGTTTTACAAACAGCTAAGGCAAAACAGGTTGAATAAATTATCAGGTTATGAGTTGCTGTTCTGTCCTTTGTTGTTATCTCCCTTCCCCCACCTTGCACAAATCCTCACGTTGAACTATTGCTTCTAGCTGACAACACATTTTCTTTAACATTTTCAAATCTGTTTTGTAGATAATTTTAGGATGGAATACATAGGATAGTACAAACCCATTAATGGAAATCAGTGCACAGACATGTTGAACCCTGGTTTGAGTTCTAGTGGATGGGAAAGAACTGCTTCATATAAATAGTCCTCAACTTTTGGACCATGTGACAAGAATTTCTGTTGCAAGTGGAGTCATCACATAAAAGAATCCAATATTACAACCGTTTAAGAATCATAATTGACTCATAGGCTCTCTAAGCAAATCCAGCCTCCCCAGTTGATGTCTTCAAACCACCCCAAGAAACCAGCTGAGAAGGTATCAAATTGGGATCATGTGACCACAGGATGTGGCAACCAATTGTAAATGTGTGCCAGTTGCCAAGCATTGAAATTGGAATTGCATGACTGTGAGGGTTGTGCAATGGGTGTAATTGTGAGGACAGATTGTAAATAACTTTTTTCAGCTACCCTAACTTTGAACCATTGTTATACAAACATCTAAACTGAGGAATGCCAGTAAAATTAATTCATATTTCAGTTCAGAAGTATGTGGAACAATGTTTTACTGGATAGAATCTGTGTGTCAGAATTAAGCAAAACTAGCAAACTTTTATTTCTTATGGCAGTTTCATTGGAACTTTTAGCCAGCAAAACCAAATGAGGTTTCAGACAACACAGTCAACCAGAGTAAAATGCTCAGGATAAGAGCTCAATGGCATGAATAATTCCTTGTTTTTGCAAATCACTAGGAAAACCAGAATATGCAATTATTTTTTGCATAAAATGCAAATAACATTGAGTTCACATCTTTATCCACATCTTTAACCATAACCTTCTTGTAGAATTTGTTAATCAAGATAAAAGGAGAATTTTAATTGTTTGCAAAAGAGATTTATAGAGATGAAAGATAGAATAAACTAAAAGGTAAGAATAGGCAGGGATTCTTAGTAAGAGAACAAAGCCAGGGCTGTCAAACTCGTTGCCTGGATGCGTCACGTGCTAGCCACACCCACACCTGATTTAGTGAAGGGGAAAAGTCTCAATATGTCACATGATACCACCGTGATGCTGTGAGTTTGACACCCTTGAGCTAAGTTATCCAAGAAACACAAAATGTTCTCTGCAGCATTTCATTCCCAACCATGTAAAGCCTACAATCCTTTAAAAAATGAAGGCAGCTTGTAACTGCTCTATTGTTGCCTGCCATCTTCCCCCACCCCGCCTCCTGAGTATTGGCCATTGCACCACTGTCTGCTGTCTGTTTTGGGTGGGTGGGTGATTATCTTTGAAAAACGATTGTTAAAATTAACCCTTGTAGTGATAGAATGAGAAACAGCCATAGATATGTTAAGTCTATAATTGGAATTTTATTGTCTGCATAGCAATTAAGCGGACTAGAACTTGTCAATGTATTTCCATTCCTACCCCACTTGTTAAACAAGGGTCCTTCCATTAAATAGCTGTTAGGAAAAACCTAGAATATTTTTTTATATTTCATTGTAAAATCATGCTGGACATGGAGCTGGGCTAGAGGGAGGCTGCAACCAATCTGAGGTAAGGCTGGTATAGGCAGATGCCTACTGGGTAACCAGGAGCCCAGGAGAACTAGTGCTACCTCCGCAGACTTCGCTGAGCCTGCTTCAATAAGGTGTCAAAGTCAAGAGCATCATATTTATTCTTCAGATTGGCAGGTTGAAAGTCATCTTGGCTGGAATCTGAAACCACAAGAAGAATAATTCATCAGAACTAGCAACCAGATATGCACATTAGAAGTATTAGTTCCTTGCTCCACACAGACTTTAGTTCATAATGATTAGGTTTTCACATCATGTTAAGTCATTTTGTGGTCTGGTTTTTATTTAATGAGCTACATGGAGCCATAAAAAGTGTTATTTGTAACTTATAATTTATGGGTCAAAGCAATGTGACTTACCACAATATCTAAACTAGTGCACAGATAGGCCTTATAAGACAAAATACAATGCAAACCAAACAGTAGTTTAGCCTATAGCTCCAACACTTAAGGTCAAACTTTCTGTGTTTTCATTCGGGAGCACAGTCTATGTGTATTTCAGATTTTTGTTCCAATCTTCTGCACAAAAATGTATCATTGGATACCCAGCGTTTCAACTCATCGATCTCCACGATGGACTCACCTAAGTCAGCATAGCTTCTTTTACAGAACTGTCGACGTCCTCCAAAGCCCAGATCAAATGGCTGTTCATCAGGACGAAGCAGTGCATGTCCACCTTCTATAGCAGCAAAGGCATCTTCAGCATATCGATAAGTCACAAAGCCAAAGTTATCCCTACCAAGCAGGACAGTTATGCATTAAAAGATTCTGCAGTCATGATACATATAATGCAGGTTAAGCAGGGAAGAAAAGAGAAGAATTGCTGCTTTTTCTGAACACCACATTCCTTTCTTTCCCTTGTTCATTAGTTCAATATTACCCAGTAGGTTGACACTTGCCCAAAGGAAAGTCAGAGCTGCCCCTTACCCATGCTCCCGGAAGTGCAGTGTGCAGTCTTCAATGTCCCCAAAAGCAGAGAAACGATGTCGCAATTCTGATCGTGTCATCCTGTTGTGGATCTTACCAATGAAGACAACGCGGCGTTCCTCCTATGCACACAATTCAGGGCCAGTATTCAGTCACAGCTCTATTACTTGGATACTTTTCTCCTGCCAGACAATTCAACCCATTTTCTTAGTAAACCATGATCTGAACTAATCCTTCCTAGGGTGTGGATCACAATGGAACAGTGGTTATGACTGAATCTGAATTATTAAAGTTGGATAATACTATTGGATTTAGGAAACAATATGGATTCTGCTCAATCCATGTCTGATATATGGAAATGTTTCTGTAAAACTTACTCTCCTGCAATTCTTTTCTATGGAAGAAAATTCTACATAGAACGGACTTTTTTTTAAGTAACTAAAAAAACAGCCTTACATGGAGGTTGTACTCTTCCCACAAAATTATTGTACAATACATATACTCACGATTGCACATTCTTTATATTTGTTTTTCTGCCTTTGGTAACGTTCATAGGAACTGCTGGAATTGTAGCTTAAAAAAAAAACCAGAGCACCAGAGATACAAAATTACAGTTTTATTCAGTGTTTATTAATAACCCTTCCTATCCTATGGAAAAATAAAAAAAGAACATCTTGATACTTTGCTTAGGAAATGCAATCAAGATAGAATCTCTCCATTTGATATTTGAACACAAATAAGACAAACATAGGCCGCAGGTTGCTTGCAAGAAAGTGTCTGAGCAATTATTCTAAGTATCTAGATGAAAAAATTGATAGTACAAGAATTGATCATAGAGAAAAAAATCACAGATTTTTCTAATGTATGCATCTGAGGTTAAACACAGTATTATGGCTTCTTTGAGGAAAAAAACAATTTAGTATGAAAACAGTACTTGTGGGAAGAAATATTATCACAAAAAAACTCAGTTTTCAAAAAAAACTTACTTTGCATTAGATAGAATCTTTATATAATATTCATGGGGTTTGCCAAATATTTCAAGTAGAAATGAGAAATTTATGTTTCCAGACATTACTGGACTACCAGCATTAGTTACCATGACAAATACTAATAATTGTAGTTCAACATCATATAAAAAGTCAAATTTTCTCCAGGCATGCTTTGAAACCTTATAAACCAATGGGGGAAAATACCCCAAAAAAGTCCAAAAAGAAAAGAAAATCTAAATTATGAGTAATTTCACACAATTTCTTAGATAATACTTCAGCTTGTAAGATAGTTTGAATATAATGTCCTGTAGATTCTAGACTAATCTGTTTGACTCATTGTATATCATCTCAGCCCCAAATAATAATTTGGGTTTGGATTAGGAGGTAAAGAGCTATAAAATAACAAGGATGTTCCAAAAACAGAAACTTTGCTAATATATTTCAATGCCTCAAAAAAATAGGAATCAAGGAAAGGACAATTCCATTTTCTTACCTTTTCCTGCAACTATTCCTTCTGTGCGGAGAAGGGGACCTGGAAAATGATCTTGACCTGTAAGGGGAATTGGTGGGAGAGCGGGACCTGCCCCTTGAATGGCTCCATTTAGTGGAAGAAGAGCTGGAATTCCGTGAGCGACATCTAGGAGAAGAAGGAGACCTCAATATGACCTATCAGATCAGTATCTAGTATCTAGCCACAGTTGGTTTTTTGGGGTCAATTGTAACTTGTATAATGCTTGTGTGAGCATTCAATCTTTTTCAAAAAAACAAAAAATTACGAGGTTAGGAAGAACATTTGCTATAGGACAGATTAAGATGTATGCCAGCATTTGCTGAGAATGACTGTCCAAATATTTTCAAAAATATTTAAATCTTTTTATCAAGTTCTAAAAAGTAATCATAGCCCATGAGTTAGGTCTGTGGTTTGTATTTAGAAGATTCCAAGTTTCATTGTAGGAATCTTTTGTTAAAAAGATTAGTAGTAGGTGATACTAAAGACCTTCATCTCTAGTTAATTTAAACACTACAAAGCTAAATGAACAAATAATATGATATGTTTTTCTGTACAAAAACAGATTATGTTGCAAGAAATAAACACATTTCCAACAGCATTTCAAAAATATGTGCCCCAGCTTTCTGCTATTTTATTCTTAAAGTAGATGAAATACTGTTAAGTGCCACATATGGTCAGGCACTATATTCTATTGCAAATTGGGAAATCAAGCTTTTTAAATAGAAAATATGAATTTATTTGCTTGATATATATTTTGCATTTATTTATATTCTATTTATAGAAAAAAACTGCAATAATTCATAAGGTTTAGCAAGTCTGATAAGACTGATCTACAAACTGACAATTTTGAAACAATTTCCCACTATTTTCTCATACTATAATAGAGGGATCACATACAAACTCATAATGCGATTCACCCAATTTGTAACTTAACATAGTGCACTGAACCAGTTGTTGATGTTTGCAAATAACAGTATATGGTTCACCATATTATTTACTAAACTAAAATAGAAAACCTTCAGAAAAATAAACAAACAAAGCCAATGAAAAAATATCAAACCTAATTGTGGTTTTCAGGAGAAAATAAAATTTAGGGAATTAAAATGAGGACAAAAGAAAGCTAGAGACAAACTGGACAGCAAGCCCATGTCACACTGCACCAACGGATGCAAAGAGGATGTAAAACGGAGAAAAACGTTTGCCATCCGTTGGAAAACACGATGCATCCGTTGTGTACTCACTGCGTACGTCTTTCATACGCTCTATCCGTCAAACATCCGTCTATTGCTATTTTATCCGCTCAAAAGGTTTTGAGCTGCACAAAACTTTTTGAGCAGATGAACTTTCCGCCGCCTACGATCTACATCCACAACACATATGGGCAACAAACGTTCTACGTCCATTGTCATCTGTTACATATCCGCTGTATCCTCTCAGCATCCTCTGGGCATCCGCGCAACTCACATCTGCTCCAGCGGAAAACGGAAAGAGGGAGGAAGCGAAAGGTACACGGAACTTCCACACAGCATGAGTAGCATGGACATAGAAAGGATGAAAGCAGATGCAGCTCGGATATAAAGCATTAAAACGGACAAAACGTTTGCATATGGGACGTATCTCGGATATTGAGGATGTCTGGAGGATGTTTAGATTATGTGGAAGGACACCTAGTGGAAAACCGACATTTCCTATAAAAAGGGGGAGGAAATCACCTGGATCTCACTATCAGTCCAGCAGCCGTGGTGTGCAGACCTCTTTAGCCTTGCTCTTGCTCTTCCACATCATCCATTGATGTCCACCATGTATCATCGCACTAACGTATTGGTAGCCGCAATCATTCAACACCAGAACCAAGCCCTCTTCAGACTGTTTCACCTTTTCTATGCAAGGAGAAGAAGGAGACATCCAAGAGCTGTCTGGGTCCAAAGATGAATCGGGAGAAGAGTGGAGTTTGGACTCTATGACAAGCTGATGGTGGAGCTGAGGAATGAAGACCCTCGTGCATTCCAGCACTTCATGAGGATGCCACCAGCCATGTTTGACGAAGTTGTGGAGCGTCTGAGACTCAGGTTGACCAAGGCAAACACCAACTTCCGTCCCAGCCTGGACCCTGGACTGAAGGTGGCACTGACTCTGCGCCACCTGGCTTCTGGAACCACATACAGAAACATGCAGTATGCCTGGAGGGTGCCACACAACACCATCAGCATTGTGGTCAGAGAAGTAGTGCAGGCCATCATCGAAGAATCCCTGGAGGAGCTCCTCCAGTGTCCCACCACTGATGAAGGCTGGAGGAAAGTTGCAGAGCAGTGGTATCAGAGGTGGAACTTTCCCCACACCGTTGGAGCCATAGATGCGAAGCACGTGGTCTGCAAAGCTCCAGCCAACTCAGGGTCCAATTATAACAACTACAAGGGCTTCTTCAGCATCATCCTCTTTGCCATGGTTGATGCTGACTACAAGTTCATGTACATCGATGCTTCAGGCAACGGCTCAGCTTCAGATGCCCAGGTATACAACGCCAGTGACCTCAAGGATGGGATGGAATGCAACCTCATCATGGGTTTCCCAGATCCAGACCCCCTACCAAACGACACACAAGATGTGCCCTACTTCATCGTGGGTGATGATGCCTTCTCCCTCAGAACCTACCTCATGAAGCCCTACACTTCAAGATACCTCACCCTTGAAGAGAGGATCTTCAACTTCAGGCTATCCAGGGAAAGACGGGTGATGGCATCCTGGCCAACAGGTTCCAGGTACTTCTCACCACCAGGCAGCATCACCCAGGGACTGTGAGGAGCAACATGGAAGCTTGCTGCATCTTGCACAATCTCATGCACACCCACTACCCAGTGTTGCAGAACAGACTTGTGGACCGTCAACAAGGCAATGGGGACATGGAACCTGGTAAATGGAGGCAAGGACAAAACCTGATAGACACTGTGGATGTGCAAGGCCCCAACAGAGCTTCACGTGAAGGGAAGAAGCAGCGCAACCTCCTGAAACACTGGTGCAACTCCCCAGCTGGAGCAGTGGAGTGGCAAGACAGGATGGTAGATGCTTAATAAATGGTTCCTTGAGCCTGTCTCATCACACTGATGAGACTGTGCCGTGTATGTTGAGTGGCCCTACAATGAACAGGGCATTAATAAAGAGTTTTGTTTATGTTGAAATGTGTTGATCAATGATTAAATTGTTATTGATAAAAAAGGGCCATATGTTTGGCAGCTGGGAGGGTGGACCATACAGTCCCACTATGCTTGCACTGGAGGTTTATCTGTCCCACAACTATCCTTACCCATCCCACAGCTATCCTTGCCCATCCCACAGCTATCCTTTCCCATCCCACAACCATCCTTACCTATCCCACAAGCATGCAAAAGCTTAACCCTTTTTTCAAAGTTTTCCCCAACACTTTATTAAGTAAAAAAAATGAACCAAGTGTGTAAAACAAAGATAACCTTTATTAATAACAAACTGTATGACTTTATTAAAAAGCAAAATGACCCAAGTAAAGTGTCTTAAGCAAAGATAAAGTGAACAAGTAACAACTCAGTCTCTGGCACTATTCTCAGTCACTCTGAGTCATATCCATGGTCTCAGCTGTTCAGCAGCCAGGGACTGTGGAGGTGGCTGTGGCTTGAGTGCTGGTCTGAGGCGCCATTGGGGTGCTTGACCCCAAGAGTACAACAGGGGATGGTGTGTTCAGGAAGCTCTCAGAGAGCTGACTCAGTCCCGTGAGGTTGAGAGGCCCTTCATCAAGGACCTGGGATGTCAGGCCCAAGACTGATGACAGATTGTCCATTGACGGGCTTGGGTGTGGGGTGGAGGAAGGAGGAGTGTAGTGGGGCTGTCTGGTCTGCAGCTGGGTCAGGTGAGGCGTCTGTGGTGTCTGATGAACCTGAGCCTGGACTGGGAAGGACTCTGCTGTGGGAAGTCCTGGTAGTGGTAGGCTTGGTAGGTGAGGGGCTGTTGAAATCCGTGGAAGGGCTGTGACATCACCTGGGGTGGAGGAGCAGACCTGGAGTGGGTAGGAGCAGGTTCAGCTGGGCCTGGAGGGTGGTGCAGAAGAGCTGTGATCCTCTCCTTCATCACCTGGTACTGGGCCTCGGGCATGTCCATGAGGGTCTGACTCACGTAGGTGATGAAGGGCTTGCGGTTCGAGGATGGTATGTCGAAGTGGACCAGTTGGGAGAGGAGATCTGTGCTGGCTTTGATTGTGTCCCTGATCTCCAAGAGGACAGTGTGGCTCTGGCCCTCCAGTCTGCCTCTCTGACTGCTTTCTGTGGAGGTGGAGCTGGGGGTGGGGGTGGGTTGGTCTCTGGTGGCAGCTTCTTCTTGCTCCATCTGAGACAGGGGAACCTCCACGTCCTCTGGCACGGGGAGTGCAGCTGTGGGGGGGGTCTCTGTCGTGGGGCCCTCCAAAGACACCTGCCTGGATATGGTAGCTGTCTCCTGGCTGGAAGAGGAGTGGCTCTCTGTGGGCTGTCTGAGGGAGAGGGTTGACAGAGGGGCTGCTCCTCGGTGGCGGATCTCACCCTCCAGGAAGCTGCACCTGGCCATGACATAGGTGTCCCGGTCAGTGAGCTTGACAGCGGCCTGCCCAGAGTTCTTCAAGTGCAGCTTGCCATACCAGGTGTGCATGTGCTTCCACCATCCAAGGAGTACATCTGAAGTGTAGCCCAGGATCTCCGCCTTCTCTCTCCAAGCTGCCTGCTTTCTCTTGGTGTCGCGATAGAGCCTGTGGCCCTTCCTCCACAGGTACTCTTTCTCCCTCAGCCATTCCAGCACCTCCTTCTCATGGTCTTCAGAAATTGAGTACTGTTTCCTCTCTCCCTTCTCCTTGCCTTGCCTCTTCCTCCCTCTGGCAGGGGCTTCAGGGCCTTCAGCAGCAGGGCTTTGATGGCCTTGGGGCTGGTCCATCACAGCAGCAGCAGCAGCAGCAGCAGCAGCAGCAGCAGCAGGAAAAGCAGCAGGAGAAGCACCAGCAGCACCAGCAGGAGAAGCACCAGTAGCAGCAACACCAGGAGCACCAGTACCAGCAACACCAGGAGCACCAGTACCAGCAGGAGAAGCACCAGCAGCTTCAGAGCCAGCGTCAGGGGGTGGGATGGTGGTTCTGTCCTTCTTGCCAGGGCTGGCAGGAGTAGGCATAGGCTTCCTCTTCTTCCCCATGGTGTTCTCTCAAGATGTCTCTGGCAGCAGGTCTTTCCTCTGAATGGTGACCTGCTTGCGAGCTGCATCCTTTTATATCCGCGGAGCTGACGCAATTCATCCTCCCCACATGCGCAGTGAACGCTTTGCATCCGCTACGCATCCGCTAGGCATCCTATAGGCGTCCGTGATGCATCTGCGTCATTTGCTACGCATCCACTCCTTCCGCTACGCGTCCGCTTTGCTATTCTCCCCCGGAACCCCTACGGATGTGTCATCCACTTCCATCCACTTTCATCCACTAGGCTTCCTACGAACATCCGCTTTACATCCCTGCTACATCCTCCCCACGTCCGTTCCTTTCCGTTGTTTTCCGTTCTGTTTATGCAAATTTGGGGCACTTTTGAGAGCGGATAACAACGGATGGAGCCACCCCTGAAATTTTGCTCGTCCGCTGTGTCCTTTTTGCATACGTTTTGCATCTGTCGGCCAGTGTGACTTAGCCTTTACACATTATCTCCAAAAGGAGGAATTAAGTTAAATTGCTCTGAGAGAAAAATCACCCTGGGCATCCTTATTCAATAGGACACCATATGCATACATACATACAGCCATTCCTAAAATATATATAGTCATCCATTCCTGCCATTCCTAAAACAGCAACCAGTTAACAAAAGCTGTAAAGAATTTATGACATCCTTTAAATGTCATAAGCGAAGTCTATCAGAGATCTTCCCAAAGGTGCTTTTCAAAAGACAACCAGACTTTTGAAAAGTACCTTTGGGACAACCATGACCTGGATGATTGAGAATCTTAATAGACATCTGCCAGAGATCCTATTTGTGCCAACCATTCACAAACAATATGTTTTTACATTAATTTTGTTCAAATAGAATCCCTTCCTGAGCATGGCACCTCATGATATAAAGCAATTATTTCAGCAAAAATTACACCTAATTCTTGAAATACTGAATCTATGCAAGGGGGAAAAGAAAATATTACTCACCTTCGCCAGTGTTTGGAGGGTGGAGACCGAGAACGTGATTGTGATGAAGAGGATGACGATGATGAAGACAATGAAGAGGACAATGAAGTATCACTGTCACCATCAGAGCTTGAACTGAAGGACCGGCTAGCATGGTTTTGTCGGCTTCTCCCCCTTTGGCTTTTCGGACTAACTGACCTCTGTCTGCTCCGGTAGCATCTTAAGGAGCGTTTCGAAGCGAGTGGTTTCTGCTGTATCTCCTGAAGTTGCTGTAATGTCGATTCTCCTGAATCTTGGCAAGGGGATGCAGCTGGTACAGAGCATGGATCATCATTGCTCCTAGTCATGGACCTTGGAATAGTAGTCCGATGGTCCAATGCCTCTTGGCATGGATCTATAAGACTGGTCTCCAAAAATGTTGAATTTAGGATAGTAGGTTTCAAGTCAGCCGTGACAGTCCTGGAATCTTTGGTCTGGCCCTTGTTGGAATTAATGTGGTTGGCAATTTTTCTAGGATTCTGGCAAGTAGGAACTACAGGGTTCAGTCTAACAGTAGCAGGGGGCCTCTTTATATCAGCAGAGGTCTGATCTAGCACTTGTCTTGTTAAGGTCTTGATAGGTTTTATGGTGATATCCAAGTTCTGTTTGACATTCCATTTGGCACCTCCCTTTGGCTGTGCAACAGTTAGTTGACAATAGTCATGCTCACCAGCACCTACATGAACAGGGGTTACAGCTTTCCAGTGAGATTTGTTTAGGGATTTCAAAAGCTGGGTATCTTTTGGGGACCCATCCTGTCCCAGCAATGAGGCAGGTACCAAAGGTTTCCACAGCTGGTGGGGTGGAGTGGCTGGTGGAGTCAAACCTGCATAAAAATGGGAAGAAGGAAATGGAGCATCAATTAAATCACAAAATCAGGAGCTGAGCAGATTAGGTAATTATGTTCACTAGAACTCTTTAGTAAGGACTCATGCCATCCCCAGCAAACCACCCTCCTCTACCATGGAAAGCAGAGTAAAAGTGTTTAAACTAATTTCTATACCTGTAAAGTATTCTCAAAATCTATATGAATACCCAATATCTTCATGCTATTTCCCTTTATAGTCTTAACAGAACAGGCTTTATTTGGATAAACTCTTCAAAGTAAATCCCTCCATATACTTCAGCAACCGCTCAATACCCTTACAACTATACGGAGGTGCTTAAGGAGGTTTGTTATGCCAAAGTAAGTCTCAAACATCACAATTCCTCTGTTATTCTCTCAGTGACAAAAAGATTTAACTCCTGGGTTCTTGGTTTTTCTATTTCAGAAACATTTTGAATTCCACAAAGGAATTTTACCTGCAACATTAATAAGCTCTGGTGCATGAAGCCGGTCCACCATTTTCTTTTCCCATTGTATGTCAGACCTGAAAGAGGAAAAAAAGTTCCACTCCAGACCTCTCAACAATATTCTCCATAATTCCCTACCTAGCATATAAAGCGCCAAAGCAAAGGGTACTAGTGTTTCTTAATGGCATAAGAGGATATTTAAATCAATATGCTCTTGCTTTGACTAACATGTTTTGCCTGTTTCCTAACACAATATTATAGGTAGTCCTTGAATTCCAACCATTCATTTAGTGACTATTTAAAGTTATAAAAAGTGACTTACAATAGGTCCTTGCACTTACAACCATCATAGCAGTCCCATAATTATGTGATCAAAATTTGGGTGTTTGGCAAGCAGCATTTTTCTAATAATCAATAAAGGAGAATAGTTCAGGGTTGAAATGAAGGGTCCTTGGTGCTTTTTCCCTTGGTTGTATTCTTAGACATTTCATTACCCAAACTAGGTAACATCAATGCTAGGAACAAGTGGGGTTTGCTCTAAGTTTATATTCTAGGAGCTTACCCTATCCATGTTGGTGGTCATGGTCTTAGAGGTTCTTTGATTGCGCTGTTTATTGTTGGCTTGTTTGGTAAGTCCTTGATTGGGGCATGTTTACTTGATTGTAGGTCTGATGTTAATCTTAAGAGTTAATCTATGCTCATCTGGGTGCTGATTGCTGGTGGGGAGGTATTTTGTTTTTGTTTTGTTCCCATCTTGGCTTGTTGATTATCTCTTTTTGCACAGTATGTAGATTTGTTTATATGTTTATTGATGGCTAATTTATCTGAGTGCCAGTCTTCTAGAAATTCCCTAGCATTTTTGGACTTGGCTTGGTCTAGGTCAGGGGTAGGGAAACTTGGCTCTTTTATCACTTATGGACTTCAACTCCTAGAAT
>BLBF01000053.1:12744100-12814144 GCA_015471245.1 Laticauda colubrina
CCTTCAAAACATCAGAAGACACAGGGAAAATTCTTTAATATCAACTGTTGCAAAAATACAGAAAGTCCTCGACTTATGACAATTGTGTCCAAAATTCGTGTTGATAAGTGAGAAATTTGTTAAGTGAGTTTTTCCCTTTTCATTTTATGACTTTTGTTCCCACATTAGTTAAGTGAATCACTGCAGTTGTTAAGTGAATCTGGTTTCCCCATTGACTCTGCTTGTCAGAAGGTTGCAAAAGGTGATCATAGGACACTGCAATCATAAATGAGTCAGTTGTTAAGTATTCAAATATAAATCATGTGACTATGGGGATGCTACAATGGTCATAACTGTGAAAAGTGGACATAAATCACTTTTTTCAGTGCAGCTGTAACTTTGAACAGTCACTAAATGAACTGTTGCAAGTCAAGGACTACCTGTATTGTAATACCGAGTATGACTCATTTAACAACCACCTTGCTTAACAACAGAATTCTGATCCCAATTGTGGTTTTAAGTTGAGGACAACCTGTACTAAGTCACCAAACAGAAACAGGATAAAGACCAGGCTTAGGATCAGGCCGATGCTTACCCATTATTCCCTGTATATTTATTTTTCTTTAACGCAGCAGATACTTCCATTTTGGCTGAAAGACAATATAAACAACAAACGTCAAATATATTATAGCAATATCCATAAAGGCAAGATCTGGTTCTAAAACACAGTGCTTAGTCAAGGTGATGCTAGTGCAATAATGTAGGAAAAGATCTGTTTAAACACCTAAGCTTTAATTATTTAAAAATGCTTCAAATTCATCATAAACACAAAACACTTTGAAAAAATAAAACAAAAATACTGCTGGAACAAGAAAACTAGGGAGATATCTGAAGAGGGAAGCAGAAAAAGTATACCATATTTTTTGTTCTATAAAATGCTCCAGATTGTAAGACGCAACTAGCTTTTGGGGAGGAAAACAAGAAAAAAATTGCCTCCCAGCAATTTGCCTTCTTGCAGAAAACAGCAATCAACCTAGTCAGCTTCAGCACAGGCTGATTTAGTACAAGCAGCTGATTGGCGGTTGGATCAGCCCCCCAGAATACAACCAATCAGCTGTTCCAGGCTGCAGGAATCGCTGCCATCCATTGCCGCAATCATTGCCCATTGCCACTGCCTATCACCATTTTTGGTCTCCATGCGTCCTTTTCAGCACCGCCTGGAATGGGCTGAAAATGGGACGAGCAGAGGCTGAAAACAGGATGTTGGAGGCCAAAAATGGGGTGCACGGAGGCTGCGATCCCCACAGCCTGGAATAGTTGATCAGCGGTATTCCGGGAGGCTGATCCAACCACCAATCAGCTGCTTATGCTAAATCAAGTTGTGCTGAAGCTGACCAGGCTGTTTGCTATAAGGAAGCAAATTGCTGGGAAGCAGAGACCGAAGGGTAGGGACCAGCAGGTGGGCGGGGCTTCGGCAACATTACTATATAAGGTGCACAGACATTTATTTACACCCACATTTTTGGGGTAGGGTGGGAGTGCATTTTATAGTGTGAAAAATATGGTAATTCTGCAACCTGAACAATGTATAAAAGTTGTGGTTTGTAAATCAATTTATGGCTTAGCATGTGGTACAAACCCAAGCAACTCTCACTTAATAATCTAAGATTAAACAAATCAGACCTCAGTACTATTCTGAAACTCAGTCACAAATTAATGAAAAATCCTTTGAAGTTAGAAGGTATTCCTTGAATCTTTGGATAACTTTAGACAAACAAGTTATATATTTTAATGGCACCAAACATAAAATCAGTATCATGGTCTACTTGTCCTATTTCCTCACCTTCAGTCTTTTCAAATTGTTCTAGCAGGCTAGATAGGTCAGAGGCCTCAATTCCTAAGGGAGAAAAAGATATGATATTAATTTTACACACTCATTGGTACTCTATAATTTCACATACAATAAGTTTCATCGGCTCAAGTCACAGAGATTTCTGCTCATTGTGCTTCTTTTTCCAATCAGATCAGCAACTGTAATGGGCTGGGAGAAATAAGCAACTTTTTTGACTGAATATGTTACAATATGTGTACATGGGTATCAAAACACAAAATACTGAATTTTATATAAGCAAGTTTTTAAAAAAAATAATTATTAGCAAATCCTGGACAAAGAGGGAACAGAAGAATATTGCTTTCACATTTGAAAAGAAAGCATAACCCATCAGGGCTTGCCCCACAAAATGTTCAAATGGAAATATTTGTGACTTTAGCCTTAACACATGTATTGTTGCCAAATGTCCTAAGCCATGTTCAGTAAAATCACCTTCATTAACACAAATACTCACCAATCTCATTGATAAATGAATGAACAAGATCTTTATCGTGCTTATGCTGTGCAGAGCTGATGAAAGGCTGATTTTTCCACATAGATGATGATGTTTTCTTGGAAAGATGGCCATTTTTCTGCACTTTCTGGAGCCCTGATAATGTTGAAGGATTGGGAGCAACTAGGGCATGTTCTGTGACATCTGGCTGAATTTCAGCTGGCTCCTTTTGTTTTCCAGGTGACAAGGAACCTGAAAGAGAATGCTCCTCTGCTAATGGCTTCTTGTTGTTCTGAGCCACAGTATCAGTAGTAGTTTCTCCAGAGTCAGAGAGTTCAGGGGTCTTCTCTACAAGCTGAAAGTCTTTTGAAAACTTCAGTTTACCAGCATGTTCTCCCAATATTTGATGGGAAGGAGGCATAGGAAGGGACACCCCTAAGGACTGCAGGGTAGAACTTTTGTTCCCATGTCGAGTCAGTGCTGGTTTTTTTGAAGGCTTATCAGCTGATGGTGACAAAGGCAGTTTCTCCAATGATTGAGAACTGCTTGAAGTTACTTCAGTTTGAGACTGAACTGTAGAGAGCTGTGTCTGTCTCCTTGGGTCAGATATTTTTTGGGGAGTTGCCTTGATTGCTAAAGGAGCTTCTACCTGGCATACCTGGACAGGCAGGCTTTGACTTTCACTGACCACATTTTGAAATCCAATACAGGAGGACTCGGGTGTTAAAGCCGTACTTTGCTGACCAGGAAATACATCAGAAGGAGATGAGACATGTAAAGTGCCAACCTGAGGACTTTGCCTTAAACCTCCTTGATCTCCATATGGGACAGGCAACACTGGAGGTGGCACTGATATTCCAGACCAATAAGAAGACTGTGGCAGTGAAGCCCACTCAACAGAGCCATAAGGCAGGGCTGGAACAAAAGGTAAAGGAACAGGTAGGGGAGGCGGCCACGTAGGAGGGAGTAAGGGGGGGACTGTATGGAAGATAGGAGAACAAGCTTCAGTAGCAGGTGGTGGTGGTGGCAAGCTTTGGTAATTAGCTGGTAGAAGAGCAAAGTGAGACCATGAAGATCCTACTGGTTGGGATGAGCCCATATTGTAGTTATTAGGAGGAGCTGGTAGGAAAGACTCTGGGGCTGGTGGAACATGGGGTATGGACAATGTTGGAGGCAATTGTGGCCCAGTGTGAGAAAAAGCACATACTTTACTGGCAGGCATTACAGGAATAGGTGAAGATGAAGGAAGTTGCGAAGATGGAAAATCTCTTTGTTTCAGAGTTGTAGAGGAAGAGGGCATGGAAAGGGCCATGGCACTTGCTTTGTCATAAGGGGCAAGAGTAGTGGAGTCAGCAGGTTTTTCAGGCTCCTTCAAAAGTTTAGGTGCTGCAGCTTTGGCAGATGGCAAAGGAGCTTTCAGGCAAGGAAGCTCAGCCAACTCTGTAGGGAGCTTGGGAACACTGGGCCACTTGCTGGCACTCCGGTTCTCTCTGGTGTTTTGGATACTGTCATTATTAGACTGGCGCTGTCGCCGGCGCTGCCTGTATTCACTCAAGCTGAGAGGCCGAGGTTTAGCTTCCCTTGGAGGGCAGATGATTTCCTTATTTTCAGAGCAAGATGTATCCTTGGTCAGCTGCTCTGTAAAATCCCAAGTGCAATCAGGGAGCATTTGGGAAGCTTCTGAGCTAGACTTCTCAATCACTGGTAGGGGGAACTGGTTTTTTTCATGGGGTTCTCCTGGGACATCCCTCTGGACAATAGGCACAAGGTCTGAATTCCCTAAATTTTGGGTGGGCTCCTCTGCATATGGCAAATCCTTTGCACTTACTAAGCTTGACAGAAGTGGATTTTTGGACCCTTCCTCTCTCACATATTTTGACCATTCTACTTCAGTTTCAAGTGTTTTCTTTGTCTGAGATACTTGATTTAGGAACAATTCTTTCCCTCCAGTTCTCTCTGGTTCCTTTTTTTGAAAACTAGAATCTGACAAAGATTTCCTTTCATCAATCCTGGTCTGTATTGAAGGACAGGCAGACACTTCTTGACAGTTTATGGTCTTGTGATACTTTGTTTCTGTTCTGGATTTTTTCTTCTTCTTCTTCATATTTGTAGATACCTGACCCTTCTTTGAGGCAAAGAGTTTTGCATTTTTGGGAGCCACAGAGACAGGCTCAGATATATTCTTTTGATTACCTATTGATTTCTGAGTGTCCTCCTCTATCTGTGGATGACTATCTTTTATGTTTGGAAGGGCAGCAGTAACTACCTTCCCATCTTGTTCGTATGAGTCAAGTTCTCGGTCCAGACCCACGTATCTCATCCTGTATTCAGGCAATTCTTTTCCCAGGGCAGGGGACAAAAGTTCTACTTCTATATCCATAAGGCCAGTTATGTAACTGCTATCCATTGTAGGTGAGAGCTTGATCTCCAGGAGCTCTCCACCATCAGGCATTATTTCTAAGACAAGTGGGCCTGAGAGAGTCTTCTCAGCAAAGTACTGATTATCAGAACTCACGCATACAGTGAGGGTGGGCTGGCAGTAAGAATGCACTGATCTCACTAGTTCACCAAGGGAAATATTTTCCGCGGCAATGATATAGGGATCATCGCACTCATCAAGGTCTCCCTCAAGTTCCATCTCCTTCACAGCTGCCGTAAGACTCTCCCTGCACCCTGGTGCAACCTCTTCTTCCTCTTCCTCTCCATCACTGCTCTGTAGCACAGGTGATTCCTGCTCTCTATTCTTGAAGAGCTTCTGTTCCCCCCCTAATGCTTTGTTACTTGCGTTGTTTGAAAAAGCTGAAAGTTTGGCACAACTTGAAGATAATGAGAAGGGAATGCTGGTTGTAGTGGCTTCAACCTAGGGAAAGATGAATCAAATCAGAGTTTATGCAACGAAGTAAAAACAAGTGAAAGTCACCAAAACACTGTTGGGAAGAAGGTATTTCTGACAATCCTGCAATTTTACCAAAGGGTGCTTAAACTATATCTATGAAACATAGCCCACAAAGACTGAAACAGAGAATATACTCACTCCTATCATTCTACTAGTTTGTATGCCGACTAAAACATGGGGATATGTAGCATAAAGATTACACTTGGACAATCCTTTTCTACTGTACTGGAATTATTAGTGTAGTTTTTAATATAGCAGGACACATAGAAAAGAGAGCATACAACAAATTATGATCAGGGTTTTTTTCTGGGCAGAAATTAAAGGTAGCAGAATCAATTAGAGTCACATATAACTTAGTTTTTACAAAATTTATCACCTTCTTTGACATAATGGTATACAGTCCAGGCTCCTGGAAATCCTCAATATTGTGTAAGCCTTGTCCATCGGGTGTCACAGAAAAACTAAGAAATCTCTGAAACTGATGGGAAAAAAACAGCTTGGAAATAACACAAATTACTGAGACTAAAAAATACCCAAAATAACAATCCCAAATGCACATTAAACATCTTTCCTTATCTTTAATCATTTGCAAGGTAGTCCTTTAACATCTCCTGGGTATCTTGTAAACCAGGGGTTCCCAACTAGGGGTGCTTGCACCTGATGATATTCCATGAAGTGCAAAAACTTGGATTTAGAAGTTTCAAAATTATAGTGTATATGCAAAATTATATGCATATAATTATTTATTTTTGTAAGGGAATATATCAGAAGTGCTCTAGGGGTGTGGGGTATAGAAAAGGTTGGGACCCTCTGTTGTAAATGCATAACAATATTAAATAGATACATTTGAGCAATAGAGGGCACTCTTACTCTGCAGTGTTCTCAATACAGCATGTTAGATTTGATTAATCTGGATGCCAATTTAAAGAGAAAATTAAACTGCAGGCACCTCTGACAAGTGGAGAAGCCTCTATAATTTTAAATCATGTTGGTAAGTATTACCCTGCAGTTGAGATGTTGCCAAAAGCTGCTGAGAATAGAAAGCAATTCCTCACGGATTACTAACTGGATGAAAGCACTGTGTTAGTAAACCATAAAGTTGAATCCAAGCAAAAAAAATGGTGCAGGACAAATTTCAGGCCAAAGAAAGAACATATGAAAATAATTTATATCCCACTCAGGGAAAAAACATGCAAATTAATTCCATATGAATCAGGCATTATCAAATTATCAAATTTATTTGTTTTTCCCATCTCACGGTTCAAGGTGACACTAAGCAGCTTATAACAAGAGGTGAGTAGAATAGGTAAAGCAATAATTCCAAATATTTACAAGGGCAAAATTAATGCTGTATTAGATCCAACTTGTTTTTGTTTGGTTTTAATTGCTGTGAATTGCTTTTAAATTGAAGAATATAGGACATATTAAAAATAAATAACTATATTTAATTAACCTTCCAGAGACGAAGTGCAATAACTGTTAGGATGACTTAACATTCAATTAAATATCATCATACCGAAGAATTTTCAATCTCTCTGGGTGATGTTAGCAATTCAGATTCAGGAATAGGATCAAAGGGAGACAGAGTCTCATCATCTGTGCTATCAAGAATATCTGTTATTGCAGTCAACAGGGAAAGTTCATTCTCTGCATCCATGTGGCTTTTTACCTGTTATTAAAAGAACAAAGCACAGTAGAAATGTTACCAATTGTTCAATTCCAATAATACAAGTGCTTCAAATAAATCACCCTGCCCCGGTCTAGTTCGCTTTATATGTGTTGACTGTCATCTGATTGAACCAGGAGGATGGAAGATTACTCATCCTGGCTGTCCATCACATCTGATAGGTAAAGCTGGTTTAAATTTACATAAAGAAATCAGATACATAGACTCTAAAGTCAAATTCCAAGACATTTTCACACCAAACAATAATTGGAACATAAAAGCCTGAAATGTATAGAGATACAAATCTTTAGTACTTACATCTATTCTAATCTGTTCCCCAAATACAGATATTGAAGTATGATATCAAAAACTAAAACTTTTAAAACTATTATTCTGCTTCTCCAGGCTTCCAGTTTTATATTTATAATTTACCAAGAGCAAATTGAGAGCATCAGAAAAATAGCAACTCTGACTTTCATTCCATTCCAGGAAAATGTGAGCTGAATTCTGAGCATTCAGCACCTCAATTTCAGAATTCTGGCACAAGAAAAGCGTCAAGAGTCCAACTTCTGATCTTTTAAAACCATGTCCTTTCATATTTTGCTGAGAAACTACACAGGTGAATATGAGGAAATCAATATAAAACTATTATCTGTTCAGGATAAAACTACTTATTAAGCTGAAGTAAATCTTCTACTTCATCATAGAACTCTCCCTCTCCACTTATTGTCCACAAAATCATGGAATGTAATAAAAGCAGAGAACTGCAGTTTCATTATATTGAAGGCAAAAGAAAGCTTCAATGTTTGTTTTCTTCATTTAGGGTTTTACAGTAGTCTACCTTAGTTAATGTTACCAATACATGCTCAAAGCAATGCAGAAGCCAGTCATCTCTAAGGACACATAATATACTGTACCTCAGTCAAACTGCTGAAATCTTCAGTGATGGAAATGACAGAAGAATCTAAGTAGTCCTGCATTGTTTCCAGGAATTCCCCAGCTTCAAGGATGGTTTCTGCTTCCAAAGATGCCAAGTGCAAATCCTCTGCCAGTAAACACTGGAGGAAGAAGATACAGGAGAAGGGAAGGTCAGTAAAAATAAATCAGATGAGAAGAATGAAAGTAACTGAATGTAAAGTAAGTATTATCTAGGCACAAGAATAATTCCCTCTAGTACTCAGGTTAAATGAGGAACTGAATACCAATTATACTTAACAGCAGTAGAGAGAGGCAAACAACTTCGCGCAACTGCCAAATATGTTCTTTATAATGTGCAGGTCTCAGTTTCTAGAATTTGGGAACTTTACAATTTTCACCCATCTTTATTGCCATGTTTTCTTAACTAATGGTTTGAATTTCATTATGACCAAATTACCTGATGTTTTGGAGTAATGTTTTGTTTTCAAGCTGCCCAAAAACTTCAGATTTAGAGGCTGGGCTTGTTCTGACCCAGGCTTTGTCGAATGTAATTAAACACAAACTTGTTTCAAAAGCAAAACCTATTTTATTGGAATGCTGGGAATTACTTTCATTCCCAGCCAGAACTAATTCGTAAACAATTCCCCGAAATAGGCACACGCCTTTCAGTGCTGTGGAATGCTGCCAAAAACAGAAGTATCAAATTAATTATAACAGAAACTAACCGAAGTACCAGAAAAAACCAACCAGAGTACATAGAGCTTCAAGGAGGACACAGAATCCTATTGAACTACTTTGCTTCCTGCAAAGCTTTCATCATTGTGGTCTGACTTTTGCCCCTTATAGGAGGGGCATTACCTCCCAGCCTTACTCTCAAGTTGCCCCTCTGTTTCAGCTGCTCTCGCCTTCTAGCAGCTCTGTGCATATGCACACTGGGAACAGGCTCCCCTGGGTCCTCTGCTTCGCTGCTGCCAGGCTCTGAAGGCAGCATCCCAGATGGATGCATCCCATCCTTGCATCAGATGCAGGACCCTCATCCAAGTTCTCTCCAGACTCCCTGACTGGTCCCCTTTCTTCCTCACTGTCCAACTCCACTGCTGTCTGCACCAGCTGCCAGTGAACCACAACAGGGCTTTTAAAATAAACCTTGTATTTATGAGACCCAAATATACTATTCCGAAAAAATGGTTTTCTCCTAGTTTATTAGACCCATATGTACAATTACTACAAACCTTTTCATCTAAGACTCTCTACAATTCTGCATTTATGTGATCAAGCACAATGCAAAACAAACTATTCCAAGAAGCTGACTGAAGTTTTTTTATCAGATAAGCAGGATGCTTTAATTGCAGAAAGTTGGGAGGACCAAGACACGATTGCATCTCTTCCCATACTCTTCTGCTGATTAACCTGTAATAGTCTCTCTCATCTTGCGCATTCTAGATGAGATAGGACAGCTCCCAGTTATCCCAATTAATATGAATGTTTCCAAACAAGAACCAAGCTTTGAAAAATATACATACAAATGTTTAAACAGCATCAATTTCAATGCAGTTGTCAACATCTACTCCTGTAATTCTGAAGATGGATTTATGGTTAAATACTGGCATGCTGACACTAGGAAGCCAGTAAAAATCCTGCAAAAAAATGTGCAGGAGAAGGCAAATGTAATAATAAATCACTTTTTTTTTTACAATAGCTGAGAAAATGTGTTCACGTTGTCACCACTTTTTTTTTAACCTATGACATATTGAATTTGACTGGCTTCAGAGGGTAAAATTGTGAGAACAAACATCAAGGTGCTGCACAGATGCAGACTCTGCAAATAGTTTGCCTTATTCAAGAATTAACAGTTACTGGAAATGTTTTATTGCAGTTATTGCTATCTAGAGGGGGCATGCCAGTTACTGAAAGCAAAAGTTCACATATTTGCCACAAATACATATGGGACCTTAGATCATTTTTTTTACATAAATAAATGAATCAACAATGTTTTGGCCATTTGTTTAATTAGGTTCCCTCTATCTAATTTCAGGACTTGTTTTGGATTATATTTATGCAGAAATATTGAAAATTCAAAGGGATTCACAACCCACTAGTTCAGCACTGCTATTACACTGTTACCTAGTTTACAAGGAAACAATCAAGTTCAGAAAGCACCAAGGACCCCTCATTTCAACCCTGACCTATAAATATTCTCCTTTATTGGGGCTGCATACTGAATATCTATGCTGATAGAACTAAAGTTTCCCACTATTCCATCATCCCTCAAAGAAAGTAGTCATCTCTAGAATAAGAGATGCATTCTTAAAGAATACTATCTGAACGTTATTATTTTGTTGTGAAGTAAAAAAGCACCGTAGTTACAATTCTGGCATGAAAATAATACAGTGTAGAAAATAGAGAAACTGAAGAAGTCTTGATACTATTTATCAATGAATTTACCTAAAGTTGAAATTAATATGCTCACTACATATCTTTGTCTGAAAATACCTATTAGTACAAAAGTTTAATTCTGTCCTTTTAATTCTGTCAATTGAATGTGAAATTACTCAAAATAATTTTTCAATTCTTACAAGGTGACACTTCAGATTCTTTGCCACAAACTAATGAGATTAATTAAAGCATTTTTTAATGATGACCAAGGTGAAACTTCAGAAATTATAGATAAAACTATCAGGAGACTCAAGTCCATCATTCAGTTTGCTTTCTGGGCTGGTTACCAAAGTAATCTATATAACACAAAAATTAAAGGGTTACCATTTCACATCCTTGGCATCCAGATTTGTGGGTGTACCCAAAGTTTCCAGTTCTCTAACTTCCAAAGCTCATGCTTGATTATTTGTCTGTGACCCAATAAAGGAAGACCAATATCTCTGAAAGGCACCATGCTAGAAGGCTGCCCCAAGCAAACAAATAGAAGCAATACTTGTTTAGTTTTCTAAACTTTGGGGTCACTTCACTATGTTACTCATCATGCCACATTCAACAAGCCCAAAAAAGTCCAAAGGGACAATTTTAAGTTTCAATATAATACTCTCTATATATTACTAAATGTATTTATTAAACAAATGTATATAGTGATATGGTTTACAATTGCATTTTGGAAAAAAACTATATTCAAATGGTGTGATGAAGGAAAACACAGTTTTAAACATAAACAAAACTCATGAAATTTTAAAGCTTTAAATCACCCAACTTCATGCTGCATAACACAATATATATACTTTGTTTTAAAGCCCACATTTTTCTGGGTTTCTTTTCCCACTTCCAAGTCTTTTTATTGTAATTAATTATCCACCCTTCTCTCCACTTTCTCTTATCTTCTGATTAGACCCTACAGAATTGGGAAGATGTCAGGCAGAAAACAGATGACTCTGTTTAAGTAGAATTTTTTAAAAAGTGTCCTTACCATTGTGCAAAGCATATTAAGATTTGCATAGAAAATTTTAATTACCAAAGATAAAGTCTTGAGCAAAAAAAAGTTAATCGATTCTAAGTAAAATTAAAATATTGCTCCAATCTTATGAAGAATGTGAACCCTTGGTATTCTGTATAGTAAGGGAATGAGTTACATCTTATTTTAACTAAGAAAGACTGGTAACTTAGCATTTAAATTTAACTATTATTTAGCACAGCAACACAATATGTTTCCTTTTTTTTATTATGGCTATGGCGCAATCTTCCATCACACTCAGTGGAAGATAATGTGTAGCAGGAAAAAACATGGAAGAGTAGGAGTTTCAGCAGACTTTTCAAGTGAAAGCTCATTATTTCTATTTGTCATTCTAGTACAACGGCATAGTAAGCTTCCATAAATGGCTTCTCTTAAAATTGCCTTCTAAAGTGAAATGATTTGCTGAAAATAACCTTTTTTTTTTTTTAATTTAAAGGGGACAAGGCATTCAGGATTATGCTAAAATCAGACTCAGAGAACAGGAGAAGCAAGAATACTTAAAAGTCGACACACACAAAATGATTTTTACATACAAGAGTTTAAAAAAGAACTGCTGAAAGAGAGCATCATCAAATGGGGCTGAACAGGATCAGCAAGTGTGAGGAGATGAACACACCCAGCAACGAAAAGGGGAGAGCAGAGCAGAGCAGAGCAAAGCACTGGAATTCATTTTAACATAAGAGAACACTTTCTAGTTGGTGTTCCTCAGCCTATGAGACATATCCTGGTCTCCCACTTCCTCAAATTCTTTTAAGGTTTCTTTCTTTCTTTCTTTTGCCGTTGGGGGAAGGGGACAAAACAAACGAAAGTTTCAAAAGTCGATGGAAAAATTCAAGCCACAAACAGTACCATTTTGATAAATAATTCAAAACAATGAGGGAAACCCACAACTCGATTAAGAACCGCTCTAATCTTAGTTTTACCTTTTGCATATTTTCCCCAAGGACCCCGGACCAAGGCCGAAATGCTCCCACAACTCGAATAAAGTAAGTGTGACTCTCCGCCAAAAATTTCACGGAGTCAGACGCCTTGCCACACCTAGCGATTCCAGGATTTGCCTTTGCCTTAAAAGCTCTCGACTTGCATTGTTCCTGCATGTCCCGAGGGGGAAGTGGTCCTCAGAAAGTCCCCAAATTCCTGAGCTGCGGGTCGTTCAGCCTGGGCATTTGCTCCACGACGCTAATTTTGCCGCCCATCGTCCGCCCATTCCAGCCCACCATTACCAACTGTATGGAAGGAAGCTCAAGCGAAATGGCCACCAACGAGGATCGTGAAGCCAAAGCATCGTTTTGAGATCCCCTCAGCTCCTCTCCCTGAGCAGCTTTTCTCCCGCGCATTCTTCCCGGTGCCTCCATTCCAAAGCCCCCACAGCCCGCGTTCCCGCTGCCGCTGCCGCTGCCACCTCCCTATATGCCAGACACACCGCTTCCACGTGTCCATCTAGCGTGAAGCCGACGCGGCTAAATGAAACTCTCAAAGCTCAGTTCCGAGGAACCAGACCGGCCGGTACCTGCGAAGAAGAAAAGGTATTTCCCGCCAAGGGCTCCGAGGCACCGAGCATGGGGAAGGTTCCCCCAGCCCCAGCATGTCCCGCACCGCCGCCGCCGCCGCACAGGGCCGCCATCTTGGCACCTCCTCACGAATAGCTTCAGAAGCCCGGCCGGCACTGTTCGAACTATATTTCCCAGGAATCAACGCAAACTGAAAGCGGAGCGAGCGAGTGAGTTTTGTGGAGCAAAGCATGCTGGGAAATATTCTCCTCAGTGTCGTGGGCATTTTTTTTATTTTTATTTTTTTTGTCCTAGAAATCTGGACAAACGGTAAATTCATTTCAAGTTTACAGTAACAGCCAATACAAAAATAACATGTTTATATTTGTAGAGTTTTACCTATTTGGTGTGGTGATGCATAAAAAGAAAAAAAAAAGTGCGCTATTTGAAGAGATCTAAATGGTAGGTTACAATTTCGATTTGATATTTAGTATTCCTCTCGTTCGCGTACAACTTCTCCGGAAAATAATTGCGGCCCACAGTTTATTCAATATACTCAATTTTCTAAATTAAAATTACCCTTTGACTAGGAGAGATGACGATATTTGAGTGGCAGCATAACGGAAACACATTTTTCTGCAATTCTCTTCACTCAAGTTATCAGGAACGGGTACAAAGAATGAAGGATGCGGTGCCTTTGCGGGAATCAGCGGCGATCTCCGACGAGAGGCCCGATTGAAGGAAGCGTGCATGAGTGACGTGCGTCGCAAATCCCTTCAACCTATGAAATCACCCACTTGTTCATTTCGGTTTTGATGGGGCACAGCTCGTTGGTTTGCTCCTGATATTGACACAGACGGAGCTGTGAAGAGGTCCCTGGTTATAACAGTCTCTATTTCAAAATCGTTTCGTCTTTTGCCCAAAACGCTGCGGGCGGCGACCTCTCACAATACGAGGACCGCAGGAAGCCAGTGTGGCTCAGCTCTGCTTCAGACGGGGGCCATTTTGCACCGTCTGATGTCTCAGCCGTGGACGTCCCACCATCCAACTCAAAGAGGAGCTTGACAACATCACCGGAGCCTGATTTTCCCGCGGTTTGCAGCCGGAAGTTCACGTCCTCCCGCTTCGTTTCGTGGGCGCTTGGCTTCCAGGAGGGGCAGCTTCGGTGCGACGACAGCGTGGTGGCGATAGCAACCGCCTTGCAACTTGGCCAGGAAGGATTGCTGCGGTCGGTCGGCGGAATACCGGGCATCAAGGTGCTTTGTTTAGCATTGCGCATGTTGAGTTCACCCTGTCAGCAGCCGCTTGCTTAGTTCAGTGGCAGGATGATGCCCCGGCAGCAGTTTGTTATGCCTCGGATTTCAAAGAGCAACAAGTGCTCCAAGACCCATGCTAAATGAATCGTGTTCTGCTTAATCACAGTTTGCTGGCAAAACCACAGTGAACCTCCTTTGCACAACGTATTAAACCACCTCACTTCTGGTCATGGGAACAAGGGGTACCAATATGCTTTTAAGTTTCTCCACTGGCATGCATCAAGTTCTGTGCCTCTGTGATATGTTTTTGTTTAATAGCAATAAAAAATAAATATGCTGCAAGACAAAGAATGCAATTATAAATCTCTTATTTCCAAAAATCCCACACAGATATCAGATACATCTTCTAAACATTAGCAGTGCTGAAAAAATATTGTCTGGAGTCATATTGCAAATACTCTTCTTCCTCACCCAAAGACTACAATAACTTGACGTGGTAGAACTGCAGTGGCCAAAGGGAGCTCTATGGATAAGTTCCAAGTTTGCCCTCTGATAATGAAGCTTATGCCTTATGGGTTTTTTTGTGATAAGAGAGCCAGTTCAGTGCAGCAGTTACGGCATCAGGCTACAAACTGGAAACTGAGAATCCTCATCCTGCTTTAGGCACAAAGCCAGCTGGGTGGCCTTGAGCCATTCACTCTCTCAGGCCGAGAAAGGAGGCAATGGCAAGCCATTTCTGAAATCTTGCCAAGAAAGGTGCAGAAACTTGTCCAGGCAGTCTCCAAGAATTAGACACTTAGAATTAAACAGCTTGAACAAGTACAACAAAAAGCTCTTTGCAGCAACCATGAACAAGTAAGGAGTGTTCTCAAAATCCCACTTTTGCCCCAGTAATTCAGAAGTATTGGGGATCCCTGTGCAGACAAATTAGTTTGCTTTACCATGTTGTGTGAATGCGAATTCTTTGAAGTTTTTGTAGCAAAAGATTAGCAGTACTTCCCAGGATGAGCACAGGGGCAACCTGCAACCTGCATTTGCCTGAGCAAGAAGCCTTCAGAGCTTATTTCTACAGTTTCTAATATGTCCTAGCCCTAGAAAATATTAGAGGTGGGTAAACCAAGAGGGACTTGGTAACTGGGAATGTTGCCAGAGTGAGTTGTGACAGGAGGGTAAGAGGAGACGGGGGAGTGGGGCAGAGGCAGTCAAGGCTCTGGACAAGGTCATTTTCAAGTTATTAACAAGAAAGATCTTGCAAATGTCCTTGAAAAGTAAGCCACTTCTTGAAAAGCATATGCAATCAGAAAAGGAGAAGGAGAAATTGTGTAAAATGTTACAGGGCTTTGCTTCTGTCAGACACAATAAAGTTTGGCTTTCTAGGAATCACATGCCAAGGATGAAACTAGAAAAACAGCATGATGATTATGGGCTCTTCATTTCCATCATAAAATTGATTGGAAAAGGCATCAAAGTCTGAAGTTTTAACATGAATCTGTTATGAAGTTTCAAATTTAAAAATTTGAAGAGATAGTGAATGGAAAGCATATTTCAGGTAGTGCTTGACTTACAGCTATTTATTTTGTGTCCATTCTAAGTTACAATGGCACTGGAAAATGTCAGTTATGACCACTTTTCATTTTTCACAGGGATTCATAAAACCTTTTATAGTTGGACTGTTTTCCTTTTGCATAAAGACAGGTGCAAAGAATGAATTAAGCAGATCCATGCTACCTGTCACGTCCTTGCCATCTTTTCCCATTACTGAACCAATAGTTTTCTTTCACATGTTGAAAGAATTAAAAAATATATATATTGGCCATTTATTGCAAGTTTTTCACTTGCGACCATTCTGAGCCTTTCTCTTTCTCTTTCTTTCTCCCCCCCTCCCCCCCTCCCTTATTTCTGAACTATCCATTCCCCTCAGAAAGATGCCTTTCATGTAGGTACCATAGACTGTGGTCTAGGAATCCAAAGTTCTCTTGATAGCACCATTCTTTAAGCCTGTTCTTTTAAGTTTACTTCTAAAATCTGTTCCCTCACTGGATGTTAACCTTTTATTGAAAACACCAAATGAAAACATCACTTATGTTCCCAACACTTTGAGCTTTCATGCCTAGCTGTTTATAGTTTTTTTGATATTGTTTTCAGGCCCTTTGTTTATCATTCATCCACAGAAAGGAGGAAGGGATGATAATTTGTGGGTTTCTTTATTTTAGTAAGCCTCTCGTTCACAGACATACACTTTTTTTCACCTTGGAAAAGTCTGGTCTACTTTCTGTTTTAATTCTGTTGTTTTTATTATGACATTCTAAATAGCAAGAGTCACAAAATTGTGGCAGGGTAAAAAATAAACAAACAAATAAAACATGGTTGTTAGATGTATCTCATGAGAATTTTTCTAAGATATATGTAGACAAATATTTTTCTAAAGATTGTTTTTTGTAGTTCAGCAGATTTATGATTAGTATTTTTGATTTTATGCCTTCCATTTTTTGTATCTTTTATTATTTTATATACCAATATTTTTATGTGCCTAATAAGACATATCTAATTCTTTTGAAATCTTTATATTCTATGACCCACTTGAGTGAAATAAAGAATAATGTCCTTTCTGATGACAGAAATGGGTGTAGCTTTTTACAGATTCTGTCTTTTCCTGCTTTTGTTTGTTTATTTTTTGGGTTTTTTAAAAGCGTGTGGCACTTGTTAGCCAGGGATCACCCAGAGGCTGGATGCCTCCATGAAAGGAATTTTTTTGGGGGGGGTGTTATCTTTACCTGTGGGATGCCTGAATGTAGGTAGGCAACTGGGGGAGGCCCTTTCTTGTCCCTACATGGTTTATTTGCTCACGGGAATTGAGCTGCCGGCCCGTTGACCTCAGTGGTGCGCAAACCCAACATATTACCACGTCTATGTGTAGAGTACAGTTTGTCACCTACTTTTGCCAGGTTCCAACAAAAGTACACGCTGGATCAATTTGAAGACCTGTTTAATCCAATATTCTATTTCCACAACAACTAGTCAGATACCAATGGAAAATGTATTAAGACAACATAATATTATAGCATCTTCCTACACAAATTTCCTAGCAATAGACACTAATATACATTGCTTGTGAAAGCAGAGATAATACCTTTATCATCCATAAATTTGTTTACTCTCCTTTTCAGTCTGTCACATTTCTAATGAATATATTCCCAATGTATGATACACTAACAATGATTGAAACAACCATAAATTATATATGGTATACAGGTTTGATGTACTCATAGCCATTTGCCATTGTTAGGCTAAGAAAAATGGGAACTTCCAGAAAGAAGTGCAGGTCCAACAGAGAGCCAGTTTGGTGTAGTGGTTAAAGCATCACACTAGAAGCCAGAAGACTGTTTTAATCCCACCATAAGCCTGAAAACCAGCTGTGTGATTTTGGGCCAGTTACATTTTCTCAGCCCAACAGCAACAGAGCTGCTTTTACGGGGAAAATAGGAGGGGAAAGGAGCATTAGGTATGTTAGCTACCTTGAGTTATTAACTACGAAATAATAAAGGTGAGGAATAAATAAAACAAATTATGATCTTTCATTAGATCACATCATGCTTATAACAGGAGACTTAAAGTGAGAAACTGATTCTGTGTTACCATCAAAATTTCTTGCACTTGAAGGGGGCAGCCTGTTTTCTCATTGGGGGAAGAGTTACACCATAGCTGACTTGCCTTCCAGTTCCTGCTTTTGTTTCAAAGGTTTTGGCTGGATTGGGCAAAAGATTTCAGTTGCCATAATCCTTTTGTGATAACATGAGTAGTTTTGCAGGGGAGAAAGATATGAAACCCTGGCAAACAGAACTATGGATGAGAAGCAAAATGTTCTTTGAGAAATGTGTACAAATTTAGGGATGGAACAAATAAATTAGTTGGTGAGAAATTGGGTATTGATTGGCTGGCAATTTTCTATGTTCATATATTAATGGTGTAAGTGCTGATTGTTGATTCTCTGCATGAACATACATGCCTTGTCTTTGTACAGTCCCATTGTGCTAAATTTTTTACAATAATCAGAACAGTATCTAAACAATTTCAAATAGGCTGTAAACGGGAATAAGAAGGAATGGTGAATTAAAACTAGCATTCTGGACATCCCTATTGATTAGTAATGTTGCCGATGCTATAAACTGCAGTGGGATTCTCACTGTTTGATCCTGGAACCTTATCAGATACACAATTTGAATGATACATATTTAGATAATTTTTTTCAGAGAATTCTCAGTGTTATATATGTGTGTGTTTGTGTGTGTGTTGTAAATGTAAGTGTAAATAAGTCAACTAGAGACCAATTTTTATTATACCATTTTCTAGAAAATAGAAACAGCAAATATTTCTATTTGTTGTTTCTATAACAGCAAATAAAAGTCCATCTCTGTTAGAGTCAATGTACCAGACCAAAGGACTGTAGCATGTCAGTAAGAAATTTATGAATAGAATCTACAAATTTAGAAATCAAGAATTCAGATTCCAAAATTAGGATTTTTGGAGTTAAAGGATTGATCATATCTTTGTCATGTTTCTGGAGAAACAATAGCTGCTTTGTAGCAATAGTGAATACAGATCAGAAATGGTATTCAGCAGATTCTGACCAGTTCTTGGAGAACCGGTAGCGGAAATTTTGAGTAGTTCAGAAAACCTGCAAATGCCACCTTTGACTGGAGATTTTACACTATCCTTCCCCAGCCACGCCCACCAAGCCAAGCTCACAGAACAGGTAGTAAATTTTAAATCCCATTACTGATACAGATAATTTATTATGAATTGTACTATAGTTGCATGTAATTGAATTTGTTATCTTGGAAGCCAGGTGACTGGCTTGTATGTATGTGTGTATATGGAAATGGACCACAATGGATTTTTAATGATAAATCTTCCCTCTTATTAAGTAATTATGAATGTAGGGAGAGATCTACATGTCATCTGCTCAGGTAATGCTGTTTTAGGTGACTCATCATCACACTGTGCATATTTTCCTGGTCTGTTCTCTAGGTGGCACTTCTGTGTTTCCTGCCCTGTTTACAGAGAGCTGCAGAGCCATTTTGAATATGCCAAAATCCCTGTAACGATTGGAGTTCCCTGTAGCAAAAAGGTATGACTAAAATATTAAGAAAACCCATTCCAAAGTGAACCAGAAAATGAAAATCTCACTACAGTAGTTCAGTAGTGTTTGGTGGTCTATTCCCGGGTCAATTTTTATCATTGATGATACATCCAAAGCTTTTGTGGACTTTTGACAAATTAAGGGATTCATTCTAGAGCACATAATGTAGATTATTTAACCACATTTTCCTTTTAAAAAAAGTTTTACTACCATACAAAAATTAATGCATCCTGATAAATACATGCCAGTTGCCAAATGTATGATTTTTCGCCATGTGGCCATGGAGCTGCTGCAACAGTTGTAAGTATGAAAAATTGTCATGAGTCACTTTTTTCAGTGCTGTTGTAACTTTGAAAAGTTATGAAACAAATGGTTTTAAGTTGAGGCCTACCTGTACTGGAAGTTCACCTTGAATAATTAAGTTATCCATAGGGAATTAATGTGTATGTGTGTGTGTGTGTGTGTGTGTGTGTGTGTGTGTGTGTGTGTGTATATGTTTTTTTAGGCTTTCGCGGGTACTTACATGTGTGCTGTTTAGCTTCCTTCGGGTATTATCCCACGTCATTGTAGTTCTGTTAAAGTTGTAGCAATGTTTCAGCAGAATCTCATCTGCCATCATCAGGCTTCTGTATTAAGTTTGTATGTGGGTCAGGGTCTCACAGCCGTTGGTATTAAATTTGAGGCTAGCCTATCCTGATTGGTTGGGAGTCTTGATCTGTGTTTATTGGACTTGGAGTTTGTTTGATTGGTGTTTCTGGTTTCTTCTGTCTGTTTTGTGGCTTTGATTGGCTGGCAACCCTCTGTTCCTGTGTTGGAGGCTTTCAGTGCAGCTTGGCTTCGTGTGAAAGGACGGCTATTATCTATTAGGAAGCTAGGTTTCATCTGGGTGCCTGGTTGGGGTATGTTTGAGCTGGAGGTATCAGGGGCAGTCTGTTTGTGCCCAGGTGTTTGCCTGGCTTGTGGCGTGGAAATCTTTCTATTTGAGAGTGCAGGCTTCCAAATGATTAACAGTCTGGTGGAATCATCTCTTCTATTCATGCTGTCAGGTCTTTTTTCAATCTCTATGGCTTCTCTGATGATTCTGTGGCTGGGGTTTTCTATAGTGGCCAGGGTTTTAGTGCCATTGAAGTTGATGTTGTGACCTGTGGTTTTCATGTGTTGGACTAGTGAGGAGGTGTGTTCCAGCTTTTTTACTGCATTTTTGTGTTCATCCAGGCGGGTACTTATTCTTCTATTGGTCTGTCCAATGTATGTGGCCGGGAATGAAGCACAGGGAACTTCGTATATGCTTTGGTTTTCCAGGTCAATTTTGTCTTTGGGGTTTTTAAGGATGGCTGCTATTTTTTGTCTGTTTTGAAGGCAGTCTTGATGAGATGCCTGTGTAGTATCTTACTGATTTTATCTGTAGTACCTCTTATGTAGGGCAGGACAGCTATTCCATAGGTCTTTTGATCAGCTGGTGATTTTGTTTTTGTGGAAGCCATTGGCTGTCAATACTTCAGTCAGGGTGCATAGTTCAGTCTTTATATGTGTCTTGTCTGCCAGGCGTTTGGTTCTGGAAATTAGTGTTTTCGCTACAGAATTTATCTGTGCTGGGTGGTGGTGGGATTGGGCGTTGAGGTAGCGGTTGGTGTGTGTTTTCTTTTGGTATATGGTGTGTCCCAGTGTGCCATCTGTTCTTTTGTAGATTAGTACATCTAGGAATGGTAGTTGTTTGTTTATTTCCGTTTCCATGGTGAACTTGATTTTGGGGTGTGTGTTGTTTAGGTGTGTTAGGAAATTGTTTCGGTTTTCTTTTCCATGGGGCCAAATCACAAATGTGTCATCGATGTATCTTAGCCATAGTTTGGGTTTGTGGGTGGCATTAGCCAGGGCTCTGGATTCGAATTCTTCCATGAACAGGTTTGCAATGACGGGTGACAGTGGTGATCCCATAGGGGCTCCTTCAATTTGCTTGTATCTTTGTCCTTTGTATATGAAATATGTGTTGGTTAGGCAGTGTTCTGTTAGTTCCATGAGGTCTTTAGCTGGTTGGTATTTATTTTTGATGATTTCAGGAGTTTCTTTTATCGGGACTTGAGTGAATAGTGAAATCACGTTGAAACTTACAAGCAGATCTCCTTGTTCCACGTGTAGATCTTTGATCATTTCTAAATATTCTAAATCATTTCTAAAATAAATAACAAAATAACAAAACATACAAACATAAAACCCTTTCAATTATATACATACAGTGTGTCAGTTGGTTACAATATTTTGTGCCACCCTTTTTTTAACCATTACAAGTTATATAAATTCTCACCTTATCAATCGAGCTTGTGCTTATGTAATATCAATTATTAAACATTCATTTGACTAAACTATTTTTCCACCATTGTATATGAGATATTCTAAATTTCATTATGGTTTAATCTTATATATTCATCCAATTGTTATATATTTTATATTGTATTCTACTGTATATCAATCTATTAACTTTTATTGTAAGGGAGCTGTGGCCCAAGCACGGTCAAACTTGGTGCCTGGAAAATTGCCAAGAAATGGTTTTCCCAATCTCTGTTGGAAATACAGCAGAGAGGGAGTTCTTGATGACCTGGCAAGGAGCTGGCAACAATTTGCCAAAATAATAGAGTGTTCTTCTGCTGGAGGGAGAAAAGTAGATCCCACTTCTCTCTCTTTAGCTTTCTTTTTCTTAGCAATTAGTCCTTTATACTCCCGCTTCAAGTGATAGTAGTCCTCTGGTGGGCATTTAGCCCCTCAATTACGATAGAGCAGGTAAACCCGATTAATCTGGTTCCTGAGCATCAGACACTCTTTGTCAAACCAAGAGTTACTTCTTGAATGATATGGACCACTCAGTCTACGGACGGCTCCTAGCTCCCTTTGAACACTATTAATTAGTGATTCAAAGGCTGAGATTGTCCCTGGGCCACTACTTGTTAGGGCCTGATTGTATAAGCTGAGACACTCCGGATATGATAAAAAGGAGTAGAACTTTCTTTCAGTGTTAGAAGACCATCTGATCCTCCCTGTATACAAGACCACACAGGGATCTAATATCTGGGGACCCCTAGGAAGATGTATATTTGAGGAAAGCTCAATGATTGTAACCAGAGGGTAGTGGTCACTCTACGTAAGGCATGGACTGCCTTTCTAAGAAGCTGGGATACCAGCACAAAATCAATAACACTACTTCCACGTGAGAAACTAAAAGTAAACTCACCAGCTAGATCACGTAGGGTTCTCCCATTAAGAATTATCTTATTGTGTTGGGCTGCTAAAAGGGCTAACTGAATGCCAGCAAAATTTGTTAATTCATCCTTAGAATGTCTGGCTGAAATCAGGTGTCCTATGGCCTGGAGGGTTTCTTGGGAGTAGAGTGCCTCAATCGATGGGGGAACTTGGACTCCCAATCAGGTGTTAAAGTCCCTATAAGGATGTACAGCACTGGGAATTTAGTTTCCATACAAGTAATGTAATTCTCCAGCACGCCCCATTGAGCCTTAATATCAGCTTGCCTCATTGTTGGGGGAAGATAAACATTGAACAGTTTGCTGTGTCCTCTCTTAATTAGGAGTGCCATAACTAAAGAGCCACAGGGGGGGCAGCTCCACTGTCTCCACTTTCAAAGCAGTAGAGACCAAGCAAACTAGACAATCCATAGGCCTTCCTGTCGTAGATTGTCTGGTGGTGGCCAAGAAAATGACCGTACACCCTGTAAGGGATATCTTATCACATGCCCAGGAAGCATCAAATGAGTGAATATAGTTGGCAAATTCTGTGGTACCACACCTTCTCCCCCAACCTGCTATATTCCATGAAAGGCATTTAAGTGTGTGTGTGTGTGGGTTTTTTTTTGCCAGATTTAATAGTCATTCTGTGTGATTAATTTTTCCCAGAGTGCCCTTTGGATCTGAAAAGATACACCCGTTGTTCAGTGGCAAGGCCATCGTCTTAGGAGGCAAAGGCAGCGAAGGAGGGAGGGAAGGCGAGCCTTGTTCATGGGGTTGTAGGGCTCTAAGCTCACTCCAGTTCGTACTTGTGGCATTAATTGGTTGCTTAGCTGGCAAGTATTCAGCAGCAGCAACAGACGGAGTTTGAAGTAGCCCCGGATCTTCAAATTTATGAATTAGATATTCTGGAGAGAGCACCAAGGGAGCTTCCGTTGGTAAATCAGTATAGACTCCCTGGAGTCCAAGGGAATCTTTATCAGGTAGTGAAAGACTCCAGAGCTTGGATTTAACTGCATCAAGACACTTTATGATTTTGGCCCTTTCTGGTTGTGAAAGCGCACAAAAGAAGTTGAAGAGCTGTGTCTCTTCCTGGTTGCAGAAAATGTCTTGATATAAGTCAGTCTCATAATGGAATCCTAGAGGCACTGACCTGGGGCTTATTTAACAAGGAACCATGGGTGCCCTGGGTTGGTGTTGCTTCCTTTGGGGCCATTTCTTCCCAGCTGATCAAGTCAAGGGAAGCTTCCTGGTAAGATGTTACTTGCTGCAGGGGGTTGATTTGACCGGTTGTAGGAGGAACAGTCAGGCTACCATCTGAGAGGATGCCAACTGGAGGTTTTGTGGGAACAGGTGTATAATTAGTACATGATGTAGTATCCAAGATGGCATTCAAGGTTGGCACATTGATATGTGCTGCTGAGGATCTTTTGGGAGCAATATATCTGCCACTCACAAATTGTCGACTACTCAAGAGTGGCTTTATCAACATATCTTTGAAGACTCTTCTTGGCAGAATGCCGAAGGATCTTAACAGGGATCCTTTTCTGAAAAATAGTTTTGGGGTGTTGGAGTTGTCAAAACTGAGTAGCACTCTCGTGCAGTATTCAAGAGAGAGTAAAAGTTCAACCTTCTTCAAATCATCAGCCTTTAGCCCCAATAACTGTAATATATGGCCCCTTGCCAGCTGTGTTGAACCCCAGTGAGGCAAGTTGCCATTAATGGGATTAATGACTGTAAGACCAGATGACTGCGTCAAAAGATGTAAAGTTCGAACTGTTGGTAGGATTACGTTGGCCAGTGCTTTTGCGGAGGATTGGCAGGGAGAACCCTGCCGCCACATCAGGCTGCCGAGCGGTCAGCCCAGGGCACCCATTGGTAGTCCAGGAAACTAAGTAATTTAAAGTACTTATTATTTTATCAAGCTGGAGCTGAATGCTCTCTGTAGTTTCTGTGACCAAGAAACATTGCTGAGCCAAAAGTTCTGTAAGGGTGGGCTCATTTAAGGATTGGTTGGGGGCCGTAGTTTTAGATAAGCCTTTGTTCTCAACTCGAGGGTGACGCCCTCAACCGTCAGAAGATTGCGACAACCGGCTGCAGCCAGACAAAAGGGAGCAGGAGCTTTCAAACCGAGAGGCCGAGCTAAAACAAAGTCCTCAATCTTGGATTGCTTCAGAGAAGGTTGAGGAACCGGGTCAGTGAGAGATCTGCTCCTTTTCCTTGTCTTCATTATATTAAGTGGAACAATAGAGGGGGAGCTGTGTAATATAGCATAGAGTCTAGTCACTGAAACAAGTCCTAAATCCAGAGGAAAAGGAATCGGGAGTTGAGAAGAAATGAGTCCTAATGCAAACAATGGCAGAGTTCCTCATGAGTATACCAAGAATCCTACCCTCCCTACAGAGCGGGAACATGAATAAATAAAAATGATAAAATAATAAAAATAGTGGATAAATTAGATAAATCACATCAAAGCTAGGCATTGCTAGACTTCCAGCTGAAGGAATAAGATGTGTAGAACAACAACAACAAAGAAGCAGCAGCAAGGCCCTCCTATCGTGACAAGTTATTAAAATTGTACAAAGGGGAAAATTATTTCTTTATATATTTTGTCCCTTTTTACTATATTATTTTTCTTTTCTATTTTTCTCTATACTGTTTTTTCTTTTCTACATTCTTATTTTTTGCTTTTACATTTTTTCTATTTAGTTTCCATTACCGTTTATCCTTTTGATTGTAGTGTACAATAAAATTATTTTAAAGATAAAAAAATAATGGAAAATTTGAACAATAGAACTTATGGTTGGTACATATTAAGTTACTGAAACTGTTTATATCGCCACATGCGATGGAATGTAGTCAGAAGGCAGATTCCCAGGAGGGACAGGGTGCAAGTAGTCCTTGACTTACAATAGTCCTTGACTTACAATAGTACATTTAGTGACCATTCAAAGTTACAACGATACTGAAAAAATTGACATGACCAGTTTTCACACAACTGTTGTAGCATCCCCATGGTCACATGGTTAGACTCTTGGCAACTGATTTATATTTATGATGGTTGTAGTGTCCCAGGGTCATGTGATCACCTTTTGCAACCTTTGACAAGCCAAGGGGAAACCAGATTCACTTAATATGTGTTATTAACTTAACAACTGCAGCAATTCACTTAACAGCTGTGGCAAGAAAGGTGATAAAATGGGGCAAAATTCATTTAACAACTATCTCACTTAGCAACAGGAATTTCAAACTCAATTATAGTCATAAATCAAGGACTACTTATCGTTCACAGTATATCATAAGTACAGTTCATAGAGTCGTCAGTCTGGAAAGATTTTATTACATGTATGAAACAATACAGAACACAACTTGGAAGAGTCAACATGCGTTATTCTTGGTCTTGGGCCTGACCCTTTTTCTACTGTAAAGCCTTTTATTGGAAATTTCTGAATTCTTGTCCACCATTTAATTGGTTCCAGGTTAGCCTGATGAGAGAAGCCGGACAATAGCTTCAGAATCAGTCATCATTGTTTCCATTATGTACTGTTCATGTAATTTTAATTTAGACATTATTGTGTGGAAAAAGAAAACTGAAGTCAGCATAACTTAACCCTAATATAAGTAACTAAATGTGAATTACATCTTTGTGAGTAAATTACTAGTCTTTCTAATACTGTACATGAAAAATAAAAGAGCATTAGTTTATAGATAAATATGGTTTTTACAGAGTTCAAACAATTCCTTTTATTTTGCCTTCTAAATCTATATGAGGTAGAGACAAGCGTCCATATTTATTTATTTATTTGATTTGTCAATTGCTTACAAGATAATAGATATAAGTATAAACATGAGTAAGAATACAGGAAATAGGTACGAATAAATGGGGACAATAGGACAGGGATGGTAGGCACAATGGTGCACTTATACACGCCCCTTACAGACCACTTAGGAATGGGGTGAGGTCAATACTGGTTAGTTTGAGGCTAAAGGAATGGGGGGGGGGGGTTTAGAGGATGTAACAAGAGTCAGGTAGTGCATTCCAGGCATTGACCACTCTGTTGCTGAAGTCGTACTTTCTGCAATTAAGTCTGAAGTGGTTTACATTGAGTTTGTATCTGTTGTATGCGCTTGTATAATTGTGGTTGAAGCTGAACTAATCATTGACTGGTAGGACATCATAGCAGATAATTTTGTGTGCTATGCTTAAGTGTAACCGTAGGCGGCGTAGTTCATTTCCCAAACCTAGTTACTTGCTAGTTATATTACCCAAACCTAGTTAGCAGAATGACCAACCAACTAATGTTTATGTGGGTACATCATTTTCGATTTATTAGTTTATTTTAAATTATTTTTACTTCAAAGTCAGATGGCATGCATTCAATGGAATGTCTGCAAATATTTTAATGCTTAGCTCCCCTTCTCTTGATGTTCCAGCTATTATCAAAACTCCTGTGGAATTCCATGCCACAGAAGTCAAAAGTCCAGACAACTCTCAACACAGAAGAGTTAGCTGCTTATCTCAGCATCTGCAGAACTCCCTGTAAGAACAGTCAGATCGGAGTTCCAAAAATGTGATGACTCTGGGGATACTCTCAAGGTGCTTTTTCAGAAGGCAGCTGGAGAAACTTCTTGGATGAGAAGCGAAAGGTCTTCAAAAGAAAAACAAGAAAGTTCAGTTTTCCTCCTGAAAAAGCACCTTTGAGACAACCATGACCTGGATGACTGAGAATCTGTACAGTTTTTCACTCTGGGGACAGTTACAAATTAGAGCTCCCTGTCTCTTTTGCTGCGGTTATCTGGATTACTTCAGCCCAGACTGAAGTCTAGACCTGCCAAGATTGGGCAAGTAACTGAATTTCAGCATGCTTAACTAAAGGACAGGAGCTTTTTGAAACATCTGTAAAGAAACTGACAAGCCTTCAAAAGGAACAGAAATTCCTGTAATCTCTGGATGAATAAATCTGCACCTGGATTTAGATAAATAAATCCTCTACCTAAGGAATATATTGGGAGAACTCCATACAAACCCCAGTATAACAATGCCCCCATTAAAAAAAGTATGCTTAGATCCCTATGCTGAAAGAAGGCTAAGCCCAGATAGTGATCCACATTATTTTAATGAAATGATTTTAACTGTATGTACTGTTTTTATATTATGCATTTTAAATTGTTCTTAGCTGTTGAATATTTATACAACAAAGATGGAATATATAGTTAATATTAAATAAAAATAAGGGGAATGAATGCTTCTGGATTAAATTCTAAATTGACTGCCAATATAACCCGTCTTCAAACCTGAATGTATGGCTCTTTACAACCATCAATACTGAACAAAGCATCACTTTAGAAAGGTTGAAACTAGCACAAGAGTTCAGATATTAATTGTTTTTAAAGTATACTAGAACTGAGAACTTGGCAACAGCAGATTCTTTCTTCCCAGATGCCAGTTTCTCAACCTCTTTTTCCTGGTTTACAGAAGCCTTTGGAAATTTTATCTGAAAAGGGCAAAATAATTAGCAAAAAGCTCTATTAAGAGCTAAACAACTGTGTGTTGTGCAATGCATCAGAAGCTAAGCTATGAGTGTACCTTGATAGGCTTGTGCTGACCTCCTGATTACTTTAGATCTAATCAAGGCTGCCAAGATCTATGACACACCCAGACCTTTTTGATGTAGATCAGCAACATTGCTTTCCACTTATTCCTCCTTGTAGGAATGCAAAGAATAACAAAGACACATGTTATTCTAAGGCTTGCTATAGTATCACCTAAGAGCTGGAGATACCCAGGAAATTCATCAGAATAGTTTTTCAGTAGTCCATGCTCTATTTAGACTTAAAGAAAAATATAAACCATTACATTTTCATGGGAAAATCCATGTTCAAAAAACCCACACTGTATACATCATATACATATACAACATACATCCTGCTTTGTGAGATTTGAATTCAGAATGGAGCCAAAACTAAAGTCTTCTATTCAATCTTCTCCCCCTCAAACCAAATGATGAGGTTCATCATCTGAACCCTACCGGTCAATCAATTGGATCAGATTAGCCAGTGAAATGTAACTCATTTAAAGGTAGCTTCTTCTCCCATAGCTTAACAAGTTGTATCTTTGAAAACATTGTTTTACTTTCTCCAGTGTCTTTTATAAGCTATTTATTTTATCTTGTATCATTTTACTTTATATTGACTTCTGCTAAGAAGTTGGTTTTTCTAATCTTGAATTTCTATAAAACATGTGACTTTGCTCTCAGTGTGAGGCTTCTTAATATCAAAAAGCGGGTGTCATTCTTCCTTCATCCTTATAAATATTGTATATACTCTGAAACAGGAGTCTACAGAAACAGATAATTTGAACATTATTTATTTCATTTGGAACTGTGTGTATGAAAGATAATTAATTTCCATTGTTTTCCAATTTTCCTCTCCTTTTATATCTGAATAGCTCCCCTATAATATAATCATATACATATGATTGTATTATATATATGATAGAATCATATATACAAAGAATATATTTTGTTTTAAATTATTCTTGAGGTAGCATTTTTCTTGTATTTTCAATGCAATTACATATTCTTGAAGTACTTCCTGCTGGGTAAATTAATTATAGAAATGCACCATATAATGAGGGTCATTTTTCCACTATTAATGTATATAATGAATATAAATAGCATCCTATCTTGTAAAGAAGAATGGCTTCAATGTTTATTAGTTGGCCAAACTAATCCACTGAAGAGATTTTGAACAAAGTTATGTGAAATTTCTTCTGAGGAAGAGTGTTTTCTAGTGTTCCCTTTCCCATTCTGTTAACTTAAAACTAGATTTTAACAGTAAAAGCAGTCTTTTCTATCTGGTTTGCCAAATGAGCTCATGCTTGGAAATCTCTTTCATACCACCAATTCCTGCTGAAGGATCTGACTCCAGTCAGCAGGAACCTTATGTTCCCTATAGGGCCTCCTTTTTATGTTTTTATTACAGCAACTCCTCCCATGACATCTCCTCTGTGATTTCTTTGTCCTTTGCGAAAACTGTTGGAAAATTCCCAACTGGTTTCTTCACTAGACATAGGCACTATGAGACTTTAGCCAATGACATCATCTTTGCCTCTCTGCATTTTCAAGGGTTACAACCATGTAGAATGGTTTTTCTAACTGAGATGCAGAAGAGTGTTTCCAGGGTTCAAGATAAGCTGTAAGACTATGAAAAAATGTCCAGGTTATCTTAAGTATGCTTTACTTGTGTTTAGCTATTATTCCCACAGTATATTATCCTATTGTATCATTCATTCTTTCTTATTGGGATGGGGGTGGTGGTGCTTGGCTAGCTGTGGAATTACTGTGTCCATGTAAGAATCTGTTCTGGTCAGCCATTTAAAAGTACATTAATAATTAATAGAAGATCCAAGGCAAAAGTGATATACAACTGACAAAATACTTTAAAGGAAAAAAAAATGAAATACAATGATCCTATGTTGCAGACTAATTTTTAAAAGAATGTAATTCTAACCTTTATCAAATCTGCAGATTTTTTTTTAAGTAAAGATAAATGATTGGTCAAATAGACATATTATATCAAAGCACTCATTTCCCCCCCTCTTATACAGAAACCTAAAGAGTTGGGTATTTTTAAAAAAAAAACAAATTAGATTTTTAAAAAAATTTTTAAAAAACAAATTAGATTTTTTCTCAAAATATGATACATATTCTCATGATTTCCATAATCCAGGGAGTTATTAACCTGAAAAAAAGTGTTTTGGCAAAATTGTGAATAATAGAAAACAATATATTTAATTTAATAATTAAATTAAATAACAATAACAATATAATATAATATAATGACATAACATAACATAACATCATATCATATATCATATATCATATATAATGTCTCCCCATGATTTAAGAAACATGAAATCCATTAACACGCAACCTCTTTGGTTCAACTGAACCGCCAGACATGCTGCTAAGTAAGAAATGTGTTGTTGGAAGCAATAACCTTCTGGGTTCAGTTCCAAGTGGGGAAAAGGGCACTGGAAACATGGAGGCTGTTTGGGAAGATGGTTTAATGGTGTACAAGACCACATAGCTTGGCAGTCCTGGGCAAAAGGGGGAGAGATGCTGAGAATCCCTTGGTTTTACACCTTCTGTTGGGCCACACCTTCCTGTTTCCTGTTCCTGTGTAAGAAATGTATCCCATTGGCTGTCAGACTCCCAGGGGCGGGGGTCTTAGCTTTGTAGACTTTGTCTGGACCACATGGCTTCACCTGAGTGCTGGCTGATGCAATCTTCCCAGGCCAGGTGGTGAGATGAGGAGCTGCAGGAAGCTGCTTTGTCTTTAAAACATATTTCTCCTTTTCTCATCCAGGGAAATATAATATTTTCTGCCTTTTAAATATTTCCTAGAATATTTAATTCTTCTAGGAGAGAAGTGGGTGCTAACTTTCTACACGTCCTGAAGGACTAAATAATTAATCAAAGCCTATCTATTTATGTGAAGTTGAAACTATGAACATCTATAAAGAGATGTATGGTATTCAGCTTTGTTCGGGTATTTTCCCACGTCATTATAGTTGTGCTTTTAAAGTTGTAGCAACATTTCGGCAGAATCTCATCTGCCATCATCAGATGTATAGTTCTGTATAAGAAAACATCTATAAAGAGACTTTCTACAAATCCTCTACTGATATTATGAATAAAAACATCCTACAATTAGTCAATACATAAGTAGAAAACAGAAAATCAACAAATAACTGAACATATTCATGATATATACATAATAAATCATAAACTAATAAATCAAACTATGTTCAGAATCACTATTTTGATATCATTAGAAAAATGATCTATACTTCCTTAAGAGTAGTAATTACCAAATATTTTACTCTTCAGAAAAATTGAATCTCAGCAAAGGAAATCTGGAAGATGTGCTAAATTTTGAATGCAAAAAAACAGAACAATAAAAAATGTGAATCAGAACCTAGAAAGTAAGATGGAAAAAATGTGAAAAAATGCATACAAAGAGTACAGATTTAAGAACTGTCTTATAACACTCATCAGTCATAATCAAAGTGATTGGTGATTAATGCTATTGGGATCTATAGCTATTCCAATATAGAGGGGAAATGGAGGACACCAACCCTTCAATTAAGTGTATATGACTTAATGACAGGGTGCTCTTAAAAGTTGAGGTAAAAGCTAGTTAGGTTGAATGGTAAACTTCAGGGACAATTATTTTGCAGTATATTTTTCATTTGTTGCAAATAATTTAACCTGAATCTGAGAACTGACTATTTAACAGTTGAGTAGCAAAAATAAAAGGATACACGTTGATTAAATGATAGATTTTAAGGGACATTTGGATCTACAGATCTCAGAATTTGCAACAGATTGGATATTTTCTAATCACTGCACACATTTTACCTACAAACCAATAACCCCCACCTCCTTAGTGGTGAGTGTTGAAAGAATTATCCTTCTGGGTTCAGTTCCAAGTGGGGAAAAAGACATTGCAAACATGGAGGCTGTTTGGAAAGATGGTTTCATGGTGGACTGGACCACATGGCTTGGAGGTCCAAAGTGAAAAGGACAATGACTTGCTTCCAGGTGAAAAGAGAAGGGAGGGCCAAGATGCTGAGAGACCCTTATATACCCTTTGTTGGGCCCCACCTTAGGGTTTCCTGTTCCTGTGTAGAAATGTGTTCAATCGGCTGACTGGACTCCCAGGGCCGGGGGTCTTAACTAACTTTGTAGGCTTTGTCTGGACCACATGGCTTTACCTGAGTGTTGGCTGATACAATCTTCCCAGGCCAGGTGGTGAGGTGGGTAGAGGCCTTTATTATGTAGAATACTCTGGCCTAGGCCTTAATGTCCATTAGCAAAGGGTGTGTGTGCGTGTTGAGTTTCTGCTTCTCAGTTTCTACTCTTTTTAGGGGAAATATTCTGCCCTTTTAATATTTCCGAGGATATTTCATTTTCATTTTTCTCGGAGAGGGGTAGGTTCCTCCATGAAGGGTGGCGAGGGATCCGTTTTGTGGCACAGCACTGTGAGCCTTCATCATTTCTGGAGTGCCCTTTGCCCAAGGCGTCTGTGTATGGCTTCTCTTTCTGCACCTGGCTTCACCTAGTAAATCTCAGGATTTTTTTTTACCTAGTTTGTAACAAAGCAGAGCCTACGAAACCGAAGTCTGCTCATCCTTGGAAAGCAGGACTTACAGGCAACCTGGAGGAACCTTCAGTTTGTCCTTTCCAGGCCGTGAAACCCTCAGCTATATAAGCGCATGAAGCCCAACGGATCGGGAGAGTCTGAACTCGTCGGAAAATGGGGAAGACTCTTCTAATGAAAGCGGAGGTCTGGATTTGTAAAAAAAAAAAAAATGCTGCCTCGGTGAAAGGAAAATGAGAAGGGTTTTATTTTTATTTTTGGCTCTCTTTTACTTACGCGGGTCACAATTCGCGCCTTGAAAAAAAAAACAAACCAACAACCTGCGGACAAGTGAAGCGTATACGGTACCTCTGCCTGCAAACGTGTCAGCACATGTCTTTTTTTTTTTAGCCCACAGACACACACACACACACACACATGGAAGCGCGCGTCTTGCCCTGCGTTCCCTCCCTTCCCTTCCGTTCCCTCCCCTTTCCTTTCCTCTCCTCGCGCGAGCCCGCCTAGGGTGGCTCCTGTGGCAGAGATTGGTGTGTTTTTCTCCATCTGCGTCACATGGCTGCCCCTCCCCCCCCCTTCCCTCGCCCTTCCCTTCCCTCTCGCGGCGCGCCGCTCAGCTCGGGTCACTTTGACAAGCTCGCGCTCTCCTCTTCCTCCTCCTTCGCCGCGCAATTAGCATATTAATCAGCCCAGCGATCGGATTCCGAGTCGGTGGGAGCGCAGGGTCGTCTCGCAGCCCAGCCCTGGACTCGCCGACGAGCGGAGGGAGAAGCAGCGCCGGGCTGCCCCGCTTACTGCCGTTGCTGTGCTTCCCGGCGGGGAGGCCCCACAGTCGGGGGCGGCCTTGCCCAGCGATTGGGGTCTCTCTCCGAGCGGCGGATGCCAGGACCCGCCGAGCGGGCACGTCGCACCTTTGCTGCGCCAGGCCGGGCATGTGAAGATGTCAGTGGGCTGTGCATGCCCAGGTGAGTCTAAGAGAAGGGCTGGGGCGTACATCCCTTTTTTTGCGAGTCCAGGGACTCCTCCTTCCTCCTGCCCCTGCCCGGGCCCCTCTGCAGTTGGGAACAGGCGGTGGGAAAACCGACCTCGGAGCAAAGCTTCCTTCTTCCAGGGAAAACGACAAGGGAGAAAGAAAATGGCATTTGGGGATTGAGGTTTCCTTTACAAGCCTGAGCGCAGGAATTCGGTTTTCTGGCAGCAGGAGGGCAACCCGGTATCGGTTTGGGGCTGGGGCGCCCGGTGCCTTTGCTCTTGATCGGTTCACTCTGGGTATCAGTTGGGAAAGAAGTCCGGGGTTCCTGAGGGGTTCCCGTCTGGGAGGGGAATATTCGTGGAAGTTGCTGTTTTGATGGAGGGCAATCTCCGGGAGAAGGAAAGGGGGGTCTGGGATACTCGGAGTAGGCTGCAGGTAAACTGAAGAGGTTATGGGCATGCTATATCTACCTTACAAAAATAGGTAAGGGGGCACCTGTCCTCAGTGGGTCCTATTCTCTAGGGCTTCTCTGCATTGGCAGAGCATTGGCCAAGGAGTATGTTGTGTTCATAGCAGAAGGATGCAGCTGTGTCGAGTTGGTTTTCTGGCCTCTCCTTCAAGATGGACATTGAAATCTGAAACATTTCTTCTGTTTAGGGTTATAAATGCCTGTTCTTGAAGGCATGCCAATTCTCAAGGATGTGGTTATTGGGTTTGCTCTGCCGTGTCAGGGCAAAGCTTCACTCCCTGATGGAGGAACTGGGTGAAGGGATAGCTCCTTGCATTGCTAAGTTGGCCTTTGTGGCCTGGGAGGGGAGAGATAATGATAAAGTCTGTTAATGTGGAGGATGGACAGGCATCTTCCACCTTGAAGAAATGGAACCTGCATAGCTTTTAAACACGGTTGGCATAGATACAGACTCATCAGTGCTGAGTAGATCATAATGTACTCGGCTGTTTCACATGAAACTTAGAAGGAAATGCTATACTGTTAGGTGAAAAAAAAGTCAGCATTTCTCTTCAGTCAGGCTTGACTCCTAGTGACTTTTTGGACATGTCTTGATTGTTTGCTTGGCAACAGTGTGGAAGCATTCTGTTGTTGTCTTCTCCATTGAGCAGCCTTGTGATTTCATGGTCATTTCCCATCCAAGTGCCAACCATGACTAGCATTGCTTAGCTTTCTCAGACAATCCAAGACAGTTGAATATTTTAAGCCTCCCACAGTGAGATAGGTGGCAAATAAAATGAATGATAAATAGTCTTTGAATGACCTTAGCTGTAAAATGTCAAACCATCCTACTTGTGTTTCTTAGACGACATATAAATGGAAAGAAGATTAGGATGAGATATGTTCCAAAATTTGGAAATGCAATTCAGGTATTGGTCTTCCTTAGAAACATGGTGATTCCGTGCTTCTCTGCTTGAACTACACAGAGTACATACATGGATAGGCTCTTTTCAACAGGCAAGTCTGACATGTATGTCAGGTCTCCAGGTATGTGGGATGATGTCCTCGACTGTAATTTGACAGAGATACGGTTTCTCTCTGAGAATTCCTGCAATTCTTGCAAAGCATTCAGCTCCAAGCTGAGATTCTGCCAACTGTGAAACATCCAGGTAGTATTTCCCAAACTGTCTGTCTCAGTGCATCATGTTCCTTGCTCCAGATATAGGTAAATTCCTTCAATGTGTATAGAGCAGCACCACCATTCTTTCCTCCCAGAAAGCCAGAACTGCCTGCCTGCTCTGATGCTGGATATTTGAGTAGCTCACCTCTCTGATTCCGCCATTGCCCCCTACCTGTTGTCTGGCTGAATCTATTTCCTTAGCTTGGTATTGCAGCAATCCCTGCTTGAAACAAGTCCTTTCCTTTCCTGCTTCCCTTCCCCCACCACCACTACCACTACTACCTCCTTGTCCTCCTCCTCCATCTCCCGCTGGAAGCTGCCAGAGCTGCTGCTGCTTCCTCAAGCAGAAAGTCACGTGTTCTCCCTCCAAAGCCAGGCCAAACATTTAAAGCACCAGGCACAGCATGGGCTTCTCCCCCTTCCCCCACCCAACTTCCTTTCACACTTTTCCAGGATTTCACCTCTCCCCTCTCCCTCCCCCCTTGCTCATTGGCTGAAATGGGGGCTGGCAGGATAGCTCATGGAACCAACATCCTGCTCCCAGGCTGCAGCTTGGGCATACCCGATTTCTCTGAGGGAATTTCACATTCATATTTGCTCTGTGCGCTTGAGGTTAATTTTTGCTACATTGCAGCTAAATGCTCACAAATGTCTGTATAGGATAATGCCATTATTGCTATTTTGCTTTTTAGCTGAGCCTTGGAAAGGGTGTAGGAGCTGCGATACAGCCAAGATTTTATTAAATCTCACTTCCTTACAACATTGCATTTGAAACAAACACTGTGTTGTTACTATTCCATGTCCTAAGTTATGATGTAATCATGTTTATGGATAAGGTATTATAATTGTCCTGGGATTCAGAGGGCCTCCTAGGAGAATCAAATCAGCCTTCCAGTTGACTTTGGCCTTTTTTTCTTTTTTCTTTTTAATGTAAATAAGCAAACTGCTGGGTTTATATTTTTGTTTCTGATTTTTCTTCTGAAAATTGAAGCTTTCCTTGTGATTTTGCTCTTGGAGTTCATGACAGACTGTTTATTGGAATGAAGAACAAACAAGCTCAGGTTCTGGCTTTCTGCCAGCTAGAAACATTTAATGAACCTCTCATGTGGCTGCTCTTCTGGGGAGGAGGGGGTGCATTAACTTGGAGGAGTTTCCAGCTGTGGGTGTCTGCCTTTAAAGAGGAAGCAGTGGCATTTATAAGTTATAACAAAAGGGCGGCCTCCATTGGTCATTTCTACATATGGTGTAGCTCTGCATTTCTTCTATTCTCCGAAGGATAAGGCAAAGCGAGTTCCTCATCGTCATTCTTTAGACTGGAGGAAAATGTCTGATCATTTGATCTGTTGTATTTGGACTGTTCATTTGCCTTTGCTTTATAGTTCTCCACTTTCCCAAATTCAGATTAAAAAAAATTTCCCCAATTTTTAAGGGGAAAAGAATGGCAAAAGTGTATCATGGGGAAGGAGGATATAACTGATTGAAGATGGTGCTAGACATACTATCCCTTTGTCACTGTTCATTCAGTGAAGCTACTCTGTAGTAGTGTGCTTGATGATGATTTTCATGCAGTTGGGGAACTGTAAGGATTTTTACAATTGAACACAATTGAGCAGAAGGTAACTTCAGTTCAAGGGGTTTTCCATTACTAGTATCCCATAAAACCATTTTAATGGATTGCGTGAGTGAGTCAGGAAAAAGAATCTGCTTGGAAAATAATCAAAATATTTGTTTTCAAGTTTCTAATATGAAAAATTGACTGACAATTTTGAGTTCATTGTATATCACATGGTTATGTGCTGAATCTATTTTCTAAATGCCTTCATTGATCTATAGGTAACTATTCTATAATATTGGTGGCTTGATTATCTGCTTCTCTAAACATTTATCTATAAGATATAAGCTTGTTTTCTGAGAATCGTAAAATATCAGAATGTCTACCTTGGTATAAAGGTATAAAAAGAATACTTCCAAACTCAGTAAATCTGTATATATCTGTAAAGATCTTGAGATGCACGTTTTGCCTTTGAATTTCTTCCTCAAAATTTCCCTCTTAGGCACAAACAAAGATTTTGGATTGGATAGATCTTGTATTCTCTGGCATTGTCTGACAAGGAACTTTTTTTTTTTTTTTACCTTGAGGCAAAACTTACTTTAGTGTGTGCTGAGGATTTCCAAGTTAGGACTGGGCTACAAGAGCTTTTCTGTCTTTATGTAAAAGTGTCATATATTCCTGAGAATTAAGATAACTTTTCTCCCAAAGCTTTTCTTATATTTTCACATTCCTCTATATTTTTATGAATTAGCCTGAATTAATTAACATTCTCTATGAAGTGGGGTGGGTGGATTACAACACATTTGGAAATAAAAGTCTTTAAAGGGTAGAATGGCCAAGAAATACCTTATTACCTTATTTTACATCACACAGAAAAAACCTTTATGGTATTAAGAAACCATTCCTTCTTGTTTGCATTTTCTTCATTGGTTGAGTGTTATTACTGTATTTATTCTACATTACTATTAACTTTGTTGTTTACTTGTGATATTTTTATTTTTTTTCATGCATTTACTCAAATTTACTGTTAATAATATATTTAAGAACTCATATCTGCCTGGCTTTGTTAAAATTGATGGATATGAATAACTGAAACTGCTTACCTGTCATTTACCTTTCATTTCCACTATTCACCTGATACAGATTGCAAGATTGCAGGATTAGTAACTCAGTGTGAAGTTCAGTGTGAAATCACAATGATAAATACATCTTCAAGCTACAAAAGAAGAGCAGTGGCTGCATTGCGCTATTGTGTCCCAATGTGGAGGCATTCTAGATTATTTTAGTCCTTTATTCTGACTTTATAATCTCAGACAGAAAATATGACTTTGGAGGCATTACATTTTAAAACTGAATTCCCAGCATTCATACTGGGAATCCTTCCCTTCCAAGTCCCACAACCACTTTCATGCGACCAAACATTCTATCATTCATCTTTTGATGACACATTACAGAAGAAAAAAAAGGACCAAGGATCTGATCCAATGGTTGTACTGTATTCTTTGAAAGAAATACCAATTCTAAATTATTATAAATATTATCTCTGAATTGCTTTTTGTTCTGAGTTGTCATGATGGATTAGAAGAGAGATCAAGGAATTAAAAGTGGTCCATCTTTTTTTTCCTCATAGTATTTTTAAAATATATTTGAGCAAGCGAGAGAGAAATTGTAGAGTACTTGATTCAGCACAACAGCAGCTTGAGTAAGTTTCTCTGTAAGAGCTTAGAAAATCTACTATACTTCTAGAGCAGTGATAGGCAAATAGGAGCTCTTTAGTTTTGGGCGACTACAACTGAGTGCTTACAATTGTTTACCATCATTCAAGCTCACTAGAGAAGCTATACTTAAGTCCAGAATACTTGGAGGTCCACCACATGCTCACTCCTGTCCAGAAACATATTTAAGATATTCTTTGGTTTCCAATTTTCCAACAAATTCCCCCCTATTCCGTTTTTAAGGACCAGAAGCTAAAGTTTGTTTCAAAAGAAAATGAGATTCCCAATATGAATACGATGCACAATGAATAAGAATTTTCTCCTCCAGTAAGGAACAGACTGAGATGTAATTTTATTTTCTTTTGAATCAGAAACCAGTCTTAAAGGGAAATACCAGCTTTGTTTGTTAAGCTCTTTAAAGGTTGAAATACCCTAGTGATCTATCCCAAAGGTGCTTTTTCAGGAGGTAACTGGACTTTCTCGTTTTTTCCTTTTGAAGATGTTTCACTTCTGATCCAAGAAGCTTCTTCAGCTTCCTCAGACTGAGGAAGTTCCTGCAAGACTGAGAATCTCTACAGAACAAGTGATCTGCGTAGGTCTATGTCCCAGTGTTCTAAGTGCTACTACTACTTGAAACTAGTATAAACTACATAATAATTTCTGCTAATACCATTAGCCATGTACAAAATAGGAACCAGTCACTTTTTAACCTGCTTTTGACTTGACAGACATTCTAGCAAATAAACGATGATGTACGGTTTAACATAGACTCCATTATTGCAATAAATGGATTAGAAAACCACTTTTCCATTTGGAGCTACTAACCAATGTTACAGGTATGCCAAATAGAAACGAGGGAGACACACAGACAGATCCTTGATGGTGATTTGTAAATGATAAAAAAATTAAAATAGAAAGTATGAAGAGAGTGCCTTTACTAGATTAATGATGTTCAATGGATAGCTGTACAAACACAAACTCGACTTAGGTTGTTTGAGATGAGACAATATATATTTTCCAATGAAGTGATCCATCTATTTCAGTAGCATGTTTGCAGCCATGACCTGGCTAACTTTTCAGGCTGCGCAGCTAAAATTGTCCACTAATTCTAATAAATTCCTCAAATTGCATAGCTTGTACAGCACATTGAATAATAAATTAATCATATTGGCTTAATTTATATCGCATTCTGAAGCACAATTAGCCAATCATATTTTAGCTTACTATATTGCATAAACTTCATCAGCATCAGTGTGTTTATAAAATTTGTGAGAAAAGCACATGAATTAAATTCGGACTTTGTGGAGAATGCAGATAGAAACTGGGGAAATCTGTATTGCTTATGGGTTTGAAAAATCCAGAGAATGTGGGAAAGAGGTACCTGAAAAAAACTGCAAATGAAATTTTGACTGAGCAGTGTTGGGCTTTAGGGTTTAAATACTGGCTGTAAATTCATGAAGAGAGACAAATAATACTGAGCCAAATTTAAGTAAATGCTTATTGTTTCATTTCTCCTCGTAGTGGACATTTGAAAGAGTGCTTGGCAAACCAAAAGGAAGGAGCTTTCTTATTATCCAAGCCACAGGATGGCAGTAGTTGCTGACATGAATTTTTTTTTTCTTTTCTAGTGTCTTTCTTTCCCCCCCCCCCCCCCCCCCCCCCCCCCCCCCCTGCAAATTTAGGGTCTGTCAACTGAATGTTGATCCATTGGTTGCAACAGGAACTGACTGATCAGCTTCTTGCCTGAGCCTGATATCCAGGCTGAAAGAGTGACAAAATCACCCAGCCAACAACTTGTATGCCTAAGGCAATACTAGTTTCCTGGTTTCTAGCCTGGTGCCTTAACCATCACTAGACCAAACTAGCTCTCAGATGCTGATAGGAATTGTTGCCCAGGAAAAGGGAACTGGAGATAGGACTTTGCTGCTGCGATAGCCAGATTAGAAAAGCAGTAGAATGAGGATGGAGACAGTAGGAGGTAAATGGAGGTAGGAACAGTAAATATCCATCGGTGACAGTTGGTGGGAGATGAGAGAGCTATGTTGGCTATGTGTGTGGCTTTTCCTGTGTATGTTCAGAACTGGAGCAGGAGTTAATTGGGAACTGTCACATGCTGGGTGCATGTGAAACCCTGCCAGCCAGACTGCAGCAACTCCCGCTCTCCTCTGCCGCTTGGCTGCCTAGGGGATTCACCAGCCAATCACCTCCAAAAGAAATACAAAAGAGCCTCCTTGCTGCCAGCCTGGGGCTCACTTGGCACCGCCTGGGCATGTACTAGTCCTGGGAATAGAGAGGGGATGAGCAAGGCTGGGGGGGAGGGCGGACTGCAGGAGGCAGGAAGTGCTTCCTACTGGGACAGGCTAAAGCTGCAGCAAACTGGAATTCCCCTTTACCGTCCAGCTAGTTCTCTTGCAATCACTCAGATTGTTTTCTGCTGAAAGAAGCTGGTTCTAAACAAACTCTCGGGTCCCTTCTCGACCTAACCATCTGTCTTTCATATTTGAAAAGAACTTTCCACCCCTCAAGAGTCATATCGGCAAAGATAAACTGAAAGCCTATGCTGGGAGCAGCTGGAAGAGGCAATTGCAGTAGAAAAATGGCAAGAGATGAATGAGACTAAAAACAACTCCTTTCTCATTAATCTCAATTTCTGATCCTCCAAAGGAGGTTTACTAGCTCAAGATTAAGTTTATTTCTTGTTGGAGGGCTAAGGAAGACATGCAAACAATAATGAGAAATTTTGGGGTTTAAAAAAATCCGGTATAACACTAGATACAATAAGAAAACCTTACGCATGAGAACAAAACATCGTTCACATTGCACTACACTACAAGCTACTTTTTATTAGTATTTTATTTGGGATACAACAGTTGGTTCACATATGGCATGAAGCCATACAATTAAGCTGAGTGGGCAACTTTCCCAGGATTGGAGGCTGCAATTTGCATCTCCAATCAGCATGAAGGTCAAAGTTGATGTCACTAGTAAGAAAGGTATCCCATTTTTAGCCTTGGGGGAATTAAGGGTAAGGATAGAGACAGGAATCACTGGGAGACAAATTGTTCCCACCCCTACATTAAAAAAAACTTTCTTAGATGTTAAAGAGCATGGTCCAAATCACTGCTAGATTTTTGCAATTTCATTCTGGATTCTTTGGGGAGAGATATATCAGTGGAAATTGAAACAGTTTGCCTCCTAGTGGCTTTTTGTTCCCAATATCTTTAAGAAAAAAAAAATGTGCCGCTGAAGTCAGCCATTTTGCCACCTTTATTCTGACCCCTTTCTAAGCTTATCAACCTCTCTCTTGAATGTGATTCCCTGAATCATGATTTAAATTATTTTCCCTCTGGCATCCATTCTTATCTTGTGCTTTTTTAGACTTCCTGACCAGGAATTTTTAATTCCCACTAACTGCCATTCTACAACAATGAAACACATTTTTAAATTTATTTTCATGTGTCTTGCACTTTTTTGTGTTCTTTGTCACCTCATTTTTTCTGATTGTATGGTATTTACATATTTTCTAAAATTATCATAAAATCTCCCCGTGCAATTATATTTTAAGGAAGCACATAACATACTGTAATACGAGATAATTCAGGTTTCCACCAAAATACCACCAAGCATGACAAGGTCTTGATTAAGATGTGCTAATTAATTAGCTGATTAGAACAATGTAATCTATAAGGTTGAAAGCAGAATAAATTTAGGAGGTTGGATCCTTTTTGATCTAGGACCCTCATAGTGAACTTTAACATAGAGGTGAGAGGAAGTATCAACTTGCAGAATTGATTACAATAATATTCTAAATGTTGCTTCACCTACTATGTTTTCAAATATTTACTTGAATCCCAGATATTGCTGAACTTTATTCACTATATACAACTTTTTCACTGATTGACATTTTCCATCATGCATTCCATCATGGAAATTTAGCTATGCATGAGTAAAGAAAGGGGGGAGGAAAATCTGAAATTGGCATAAAATCAAGAATTTAGTGCTGAACTGATAACCTGCTGCATCCATGTTTACATTGTGAAACTGAAAGGTTACTTAACTCATCCTCTGTTTTTTTACAAATGACGTATGTAAAAGACCATGTTTAAGCCATAGTCATCATTTCTGCACTGCATAGATATTCTTTCATTCTAGTAACTCTGACTAAAATGCAAATAAAAATGGTCTACTTAACAGAAATGTATTGTCCTACACCAAAATATTATATAGAAATAAGAACATGAATTGTTACTCTGTAGCAATTAAGTGCTCCAAAAAAGCAACAATATTTCCTTTTTTTCTAGCTGCATAATGACCAAGAAATTTCTTTTCAGTTGTTTACTCTATGAGAAAGAGAATGCTATTCTAATATTGCTAGCCTACAAAGATGTTTCTAACAAATTTTTAAAACATTTTCTTAGCTGTGCCATTTTTTCCATGAATGGATCTCAAATAGTAGAAGTTACATTTCAGTGATGTTGGTGTCTCATGAAGGTAATTCTATGAACCTTGTCTGTTTTGTGAGAATCACATACACCTATAAAGTACACAACAGTCACACATTCACCTCCTGCTATGGGAAAATGTAATATATAGTGTTTCAATACATATAGTAATACTGAGCATAGAAACTGTGTTGGCTTGAACTATGACTATTACATTAAGCAATCCAGAACAGTTCAGAAGCAGTGATGCCCAGCAACTATAAAAGTATAATTCCATCTTTAGAATATTTCTTTGCTGGATTTTTCCACTTCACCTTAAAATATTTGGTACAGTAGTTGATGAGAAAACAATCAGAATAGAGTTGGAAGTGACCTTGGAGGTCTTCTAGTCCAACCCTCTGTCCAAGCAGGAGACCCCATACAATTTGAGACAAGACTCTTCTTAAAAATCTCCTGTGATGAAGCACCCAAAACTTTTGAAGGCAAGCTGTTCCACAAGTTAATTGTTCTGTCAGGCAATTTCTCTTTAGTTGTAGGTTAGTTCTCTCCTTGATTAGTTTCCATCCATTGCTTCTTGACTTGACTTCAGTTGTTTTGAAGAATAGGTTGATTCCCTCTTTTTTTTGTGGCAACCCCTTAGATATTGGAACATTATCATGCCACGCCTAGTCTATCTTTTCATTGAACTAGACACTCCCAATTCCTACAGCCATTCACATGTCTCAGCTGCTCTTTGGGTCAACCGCACCGAAAAGACCACTCAACTCCTTCAAACAGACAGAATGTTGTTTATTCTTTTCCAAGTAGTGGCAAGAAGAAACAAGAAAGCAATCATTTCAAAGTCAGCTCTGGGCTTACATCAACACAGAGCTGTATTTATTCTCGTACATAATCACTCCCCCTCAACAGGGGTGGGGTTCAGTTTTTTTAACAACCGGTTCTGTGGGCATGGCTTAGTTGGTGGGTGTGGCTTGGTGGTCAAGTGACTGGGTGGGCGTGGCCAACTCGACATCACTCATGTCAAGGGATGCTTCTCACCTGGTCTCTCATGACAGTGGGGATGCTGTCATAAGTGTGAAAAATGATCATAAGTCACGTTTTTCAGTGACATTGTAACTTTAAATGGTCACTAAATGAACTGTTGTAAGTCAAGAATTGTCTGTATAAAAATACAAAAAGCTTCTTTGCTTGCAAAAAGCTGCCCTAAACACCAATTGTTAGATTAAAAATACCTGCAAGCTGGAGTTACAAGTCAGGCAGGGTGCCAGAGCACCTTGAGGAATGAAAATAGTTAAAATGCAGTGATAACTATCAAACAGCCAACTTTTGCTTCTAAAGTGAAACCTTTTAGCAGAGAGGTCATTTAAACTCTCCAGAAAAAAGCACACCCAGGAAAAGCAATCCTTAGATCCATTTGCATCACTTAAAAATACCAGCTGGTCTCACCTCGCAACATATCCTAAGGAAGTCATCCAGATTTAAGAGAAAGTCACATGGCCCCAGGAAGGCAGTAAAATAAATCAGTGCCAAGCTTGCATCCTGCCTCTTGGAAGTATACCCCAAAAGGATAGTGCTAGTTAGTATTAAAGCAGTGAGGAAGACACCACCACCCCCCCAGATAGAAGAAAAAACCATGAGGCAAGAAAAATTCAAACACAATACAAATAATTAAATCACAACAGTAGCTGTTGTTTGTTAAAGCTGAATAAGGAAAATTATCCCATCAATCAACACAGGATTAAACATCACCAAGCACAGAATTAACCTTAACCAAAAACCAGTTTCAGACCAAAACTCAGAAAGGGTATGTAAACTCATGTTTGAATGTTAATCTTTCTAGCTAGCCAAGAAGCCTTGCTGAATGTCACTCATCTTGGTTCCCTGTCACGAAAAGCTTTGCTTCATTATTCAATTAATTCTTCAAAGTGGTGATTGTCCAGGGAAGTATTTCCTCCCAACAGCAGTGTAAAAATCTTAAAACAAACCTTCCCCTTTAAGAAAGCCTCAGAAGCTCCGGAGAGAGGAAGTCTAGGCTGTCTGGGTGGAAAAAAAAATAAAAGGAGATTGCTTCTAACTACCAGTTCTCTGAAAGTAAATTAACAAGGGGTTCTATAGAACCGATAGAATCCCACCCCTGCCTCTTAATATCTGACTAACTTCAGAATTATCATCCAGCCCGTAATTAAACCCATACAATATGATATCTGAATAATAACCCGCCACCAGCATCAACCCTTCATCAACAATGTCCCATGCCGGCAGTCTGGTATCAGTCCAAACACTGTTCCCCAAGGCACTAGACGCCATCCGGGTTTGCCGTACGTGTAGCGTCCCCAAATGTAATCACAAAGCGCCTCAGCACGCACGTTACAGGCAAACCACGACCGAGGTGAACATTCCGGGACATCTTGTACCAATCTCCTGGGTTCAGAGGAGCCACTGGGTTCGGAGGATGCTCGTGTGGGTAGGCACTTGTGTAACCGAGATACAGGATACGATTGTGTTGCGCAGTATGGGAGCGTGACAATATGTTTTTGTCTTCAGTACCCTAAATATCTTTGTCGTTCTTTTCTGCACACTTTCTCAACATTTTTTATATCATGGTGACCAAAACTGGGTGCAATGTTCCAAGTGTGGTCTTACCAAGGCATTATAAGTGGTACTATTATTTTGTGTGATCTTGATTCCGTCCCTCTGTTAAATGAAGCTCAGAACCACATTGACTTTATTAACAGCTGCAGCACATTTCTGGCTCATATTTAAGTCATATTTTTAGGACTTCAAGATCCCTCTCACATCCCTCTTATTGCTATTGAACCAGATGCTACCCATTCTATACATATATATATGGTTTTTCTTGTCTAAATGTAGAATCTTACTTTTATCACCACTGAATTTCTTTTTGTTAGATAGAGCACAGTCTGTCAAAATTCTTCTCTGTCTCAAGCCTATTTTCTGGAGTGTTGGCTATTCCTGCCAGCTTGGTGTCATTTGAAAATTTGATGAGTTTTCCTTCTATACCCTCATTCAAATGATTTATGAAGATATTGAAGAGTCCTGGGAAACAGGATGCTGGAATAAATTTCCTTCAATTCTTATGACTTGAAAGGGTGACTTGAGATTTCAAAAATTTCTCCTTGTAATGCTGATATTGTATAGATCAGGAGTTTCCAAACTTGGCAACTTTAAGACCTGTGGATTTCAACTCCCTGAATTCCACAACTGGCCATGTATGTTAAAGTTGCCAAGTTTGGAGGTCTTTGATATAGATATTAATAGTACTGTGTAATGCATTGTCAATAGAATGCTAGAAAAAGATTCCTTATTTTAACAATAACAGTTTAGTGACTGGGTGACAGATATAAAGAGTTTAGCATTTTTTTTAAAGTTTCCTTTTTAACGTAAGAACAGGTATTGTCTCCTGTTTATACAGTGTTGTACTGTTTGGACATTAACATCATCTTATTATTTGATGGGATTTGGGAAATGGGCTAGTAGGAGCACAGACCTGACAGTTGTGCAAACTGAGGATCTTCTATGTATGCATGTAATTTTGGGCAAAGAAAAAAATTGGAGCAATAATGACAAGAAGAAAATCAAGCCTACTCTTCCATTTTTTTGCATAAAGAAAATGGTACTTATAGAAAAGGTTCTTATCAGGCGGTTGCAGGACAACTTGTGGTTACCTTCAGTTGATGGGACTTTGGGAGAGGTTGAATAATAGCTCCTTATTCATCTTCTTGGGAGAAAAAAAATATTACTCATTTATGTTGTGTGACATATATTATTGATTTATTTGATTTACATCCTGCTTATCATTCAGGAGGTAGAAATGGACTACATAGTACTCTCTCCTCCTATTTCTCCCCACAGTATTAACTCCATGAAGTAGGTTGGACTGAGAGTTTTACTGGCTCAAAGACACTCATTGAGCCTCAGTGGCTGAAGAGATGGACTAGAATCTGGGTCTCCTTGCTCCAACTCCCAACACCAATGCATTATCCTGGTTTACTAAAAGTCAGAAGATGGATGGGGGCAAGGTTAGATTATTAAGGTGTCCTCAGTGAAACAAACCTACTTCAAGTGCATTTGTTAATGAAAAGTGGCTACTATGCCATGGTTGTGTTATTAGAAAGAAAAGCAGTCTTCCCTTTTAAGATGCTTTCTAGATAGGTCGAATGGTGACTCCTATAATGTTAGGCCAACATAAGGGCTATGAGTGCTAGTAATTATGAAGGCTCTTTAGCAATAACGATTATGTGGGAGGCACCCAATATAGAGAAAAAAATTAGGTGAACCTCCTGCTGCCCAAAGGATGTATTGAGGGATCAATTTTATGCATCAGTATGCATTCCTTGGGAAATGACTACTGAATCTGGGTAATATCTTGAAATCTAGATTCAAATGTATATACTTAGGAAACCAGTTACCTTTGCAATTATGTAAAATATGAAAAAATATGAAAAAGCAACTATGTAGATCCTATACCTTAAAACATCTCTCAGAGCCCAGATGCTCAAACATGTAGATTGAAGCACAGATCACAAAGGTTCATACTCAGGAGATACAAATTGCTCTATTATTTGTAGAATACCTAGTATTTATGAATGCCTAGAGTTGATAATGTAACACTCATATATTTGCATAAATACCCAAATGCAAATGTTTATTAACACATACACAATAGCTCAAGCACATTCATTGCCCCATATCCTCCATTAGCTCTAGCATCTGGGCTCCTGGGGAATGCTGAATGCACTAAGAAGACAGTTTCTCCTGCCAGCTCTGTCCCAGGAGGACAGTATAGTCCAATCCAGATTGGTTTACAGTCCCTGTTGGGATCTTGCCTCGTTAAATAGAGAGTTCCCTACTGAGTAGGTATTCTTCATTTTTCTCCTGTTTAATCCCCCAGCCCTGTGTCCAAGCAAGAAGGAGTACTTTGCAAGTTCTAATCTTAGTGCTGCAGATGCTACTACTCCCTGTTGAGTTTGGTGTTGTTGTCTGATAACATTTCCTGACTAACTTGGAATTCACAAACTGCCTGCTTGTTCAAGGGCTCAGCAGACACCAAGCTTCTTACCAAAGAGCATCCATTGTGTCATCGGGATCTAGCTAAGGTTTCCTATTGCAAACATACTACTGTGTTTTCTCTTTCTCTTTTCATAGTAGAGTTAATTAGAAATGCAGCAAAATTGATTAGTACCTTTAGAAGTAATGTAAATTATTCTCAGTGGAGAAACCATATCAGCTGAAAGCCTGAAATCCATTGTGATGTATCTTTAGAAAGTGACCTGAGAAAGCAGTACAACAAGCAGCAAAGATTGGGAGATTTTTGGAATGGACATCACATAGCACACCCGGGAAAATTGCTGATGCCATCAGTTCTACATATATGCATACTATGCACTTCTGCCATTATCCCATCAAGGAACAATGGTACTTCGATATACACAAATAATTCTCTTCCTGTCCAGCATCTACAACTATGCAGTCCAGTGGTTTTCCTTCACAGAGTGGGTGGATTAAGCTGAGCTACTACCATTACCATATATATCTCCTTGCAACTGGCTAACTATTGTGGATCTCAGATCATAACTCTTCTCTGGCAACCTGTGATTGTCAACTCATAAATATTTCTATGGTCTTTTTAGAGTTGCCAGTGATACTGTAGCAAGAGTAGCTATAGTTTTTCCATGACTATAGAAATCTCAACCTTGGTCACAATTTTACAATTATTTGTGACTTTGTTGCCCTCCCCATCACAGTTCCCCTTCTGGATTTGATTGATTTTCTTTCCTTTTCTGAGTTTTATCCCATGTATTGATAATTTTAAAAAACCCTTCCTCCTTTAATCCATGCAAAGATTATAGATTACCTTTTTACACAGTAGGTTATTTTGGGGAAACAATTTGTTTTATATCGGCTTTTCCCAACTTAGCATCCTCTGTTTTGAAAGAATTGCATCTGCTAGAATCCCTTCCAAACACGGCTTGAATCATTTAAGGAGAGCATCAATTATTTTAACCTTATCAGAATTTTACAATTCCATAGAGAAACTTATCTTGATAAGGAGTAAGTATGTATTTAGTGCTGGGTTTTTCTGTGTGTGTGGTTGCTGCCATTTTTATAAGGACTTTCCAGATGTGTTGGACTATATAGCTTTCTACATGTGTGTTGGGAGTTCCATGAGATCTAGTATAGGTAGTTCTCACTAAATGCTTAATGACCACTTATTTTATGACTATTCAAAGTTACAACAGCCACAGAACAGGTCCTTTATGGCCTGTAAAGCCACTGACTGACATAGATGGTTACTCTGCCCCCTAAATGGGTTTAGTTAATTACTTTAGTTAAATAATATTTAACTAATACTTTAGTTAAATAATATTTAATGACCATGTGTTTACTTAATGACTGCTATGTAAGCCAGAAAACTACTTCCAGTCATATGGGTGCCTCGACTTTTGACCATACTGACTGTAATTTCAGTTGTAAGTTGAAGACTGCTTGTATCTTGAAAGGGCCAGAATGGAGAATGGGAAGGACTGGGCTATTATGTGTTATAGGGCATGGTCTCTGAGCAACAACTGAGATAGATATATTTGTAAAAGTTTCTTCAGGCCCTTTTACTATGGTTTAATCCAACCATAGTTTACCTGTTCCATTTTGCTGTATCTAAACTGCCCGATTGACTGAAATAGTGTAACATGCTTGGTACACTGTAGTTAGCTAGCTTGTGATTCAGTGGGTTAGAAGAATGTGAACTTTTAAAAACAGGCCTGTATATGGCATTGTTGGCTGGTTTCATGAGTTATAAAATTCTTGTCTTTTCAGTAATTCTTTTTGCCTCTTTTTTGCTAGAAATGGGATATATATATATAAAATTTTTATTGGTTTTCAAAACAAACATAAACAAAACATAAAAACATCAAGTCACCTTCCATATATGTACATACAGTGTGTCGGTTGATTTACAAATTGTTTTGTGCTTCCATTTCATAGTCTTCAATTATAATTACATTGTATATAATCTCATATTTTCAATCAAATATTAAACACATTAATATCATTATTAATCATTTATCTATACTTTTATTCATTCATGCTTTACAAAATGATCATATTTTACTTAATTTGTTTTTTGACAATTCATATTATCATCCCAGATCTATCCGAGAATCATTTTGTAGATATAATAAAAAAAGAATACATCTTTATATATTTATTTTCTAAAAGTCTACATATTTAATTATTATATTTTATTGTCTAACCATTGATAGAACAGATCCCAAATTTTATAAAAATTTTTATCATCTTGTTCTCTAATTTCAAATGTCAATCTACTCATTTCAGCACATTCCAATATTTTCTTAATTATTTCTTCCTGTGATGGTATCTTCTCATTTTTCCAGTTTTTAGCAAATACAATCCTAGCCGCTGTTAATACATTTACAATCAGGTATTTCAAGTCTCTACTATTTATTTCAGGTAAAATTCCCAATAAAAATATCTCTGGTTTCAAATCTATATGTTTTTTTGTCATTTTTTCCAACCACGTGTGGATTTTAGTCCAATATTTTTTGACATCCCCAGAAGTCCACCACATATGGTAATATGAGCCAGGTGTCTGATGACATTTCCAACACTTTTCAGATTTATTCTTAAACATTCTTGCTATTCTTGTCGGGAGAAAATGCCACCTGTAAAACATTTTATACAAATTTTCTTTATATGCTGTTGACATTGTCATTTTATAATTTTGAGACCACAATTTTTGCCATTTCTCTAGATCAATCCCATGTCCAAAATTCTTCCCCCAAGCAATCATAGTTTCTTTAACTTGTTCTTCTTCTAGTTTAATTTCTAATAACTATCCATACAAATTTTTAATCACCTTTTCATCAGTACCTGTCAAAATCTTATCTAAATCAGTCAGTTTATCATGGAAATCTTCTGTTAGAATCTTTATCATACCTTGAATGTATTTGTGCATATGAAAACCAATTCATCTTTATACCTTGTTCCTCTAATTTTTGCATAGATTTAAGTTCACCCTTTTCATTCAGTATTTCACCATATCTAACTGTTTGTTCCTTTTTATATATTACAAGATAAGAAAATGCTTCAATAGTTGATAGCCAGATTGGAATTTTCAAATAACATTGTCTTTTAATCTTCTCCCAGTTTAACCACAGAGAATCCTGTATATAATGTCTTCTAAAATACCCCTGTTTTTTTACTTCCTTTATACCATAGAAAAGCATGCCACCCCAACAACAGATCATGTCCTTCTAAAGTCAACAATCTAGTATTTCTTAATGTTATGCATTCCTTAACCTACATCAAATTTGTAGCTTGGTAATACAGCTCCCAATTAGGCAAACCTAATCCTCTTATTCTAGCATCTTGCAAAAGTCTTAACATTATTCTCGCTTTCTTACCTTGCCATGTATATTTCAACACAATTTTATTTAAATCTTCAAAATAGTCTTTTCCAAGCCTAATTGGAATTGTTGAAACAAATATAAAATTCTGGGTAATATATTCATCTGGATTGCTGATATTCTCCCGATTAATGACAGTTGTAAATTTTCCCATTTTGCCAAATCTTGCTCTATCTGCTGTTTAAGTTTGATATAATTATTCTCTTTTAGTGTACTGCATCTTGCTGTCAAGTATATCCCCCAAGTGCTTGATCTTATTCGTGACCTGAATTTTCAGTAGGTCTGCCGGTTCTTTCTTTTGTCTTGATAGCATATTCTTTGTCAAGATCTTTGTCTTATCTTTATTTATTTTCAAACCAGCCACCTTTCCATATGTCTCCATCTTTTCTGTCAATTTTGATGCTGTTTCTAGTGGGTCTTCTAAGATAAAAACGAGATCATCTGCAAATGTTTGCAACTTAAATTCTTCCTTTTAAATTTTCATCCCTTTTATATTCTTTTTATCTCTAATATTTCTATTTAGCACTTCCAAAGTTAACACAAACAACAAAGGTGATAGTGGGCACCCTTGTCTTGTTCCTTTTCTTATATAGATAGAATTTGTCAGTTCTCCCTCTATCATACCTTTGCCGTCTGCTTATGATATATAGCTTCTATTGCTTGAATAAATTTTCTAACAAAGCCCATCTGTTCCAGCAGTAACAACATGAATCGCCAATTCACATTATCAAATGCATTCTGTGCATCAAGAAATATCAGAGCCATTTGTTTTTCAGGATGTGCCTCGTAGTATTCCAAAGTGTCCAAAATTACTCTCATAGTCTTTAATTTGTCTCTTTGGCAGAAATCCATTTTGATCAGGATGGATAAAATTATTTAAGTATTTTTTGTCTTTCTGCCAATATTGAAGCAAAGATTTTATAATTTGCTTTTAGTAGGGAAATAGGTCTATAGTTCTTGATTTGTAATGGATTGGTCTCCCCTTTTGGAACAAGTGTGATATAAGCTTCTGACCATGATTTAGGTATCCTCTTCTTTAACATAACTTCATTCATAACTTCTAACAACAGAAAGTTCAATGATTCTTATAATGTTTTATAAAATTCTGCCAGAAGTCCATCTGGGCCTGGCGCCTTTCCATTATTTTGCTTCTTGAGTGCTTCAGTTAGCTCTATCATTCCTGTTGACGGACGTCTTAAGTTATTCGCTGACCAATGGGACTCCTCTACCTCTGATGCCTGAGTCAGAGATACGGTTAGATTTGGACTAGCGCTGGAGTTTAGATCCACTCCCCCAGATTCCTTCACATCTTACCCTCCTTCCAGAGACCCGATCAAGCATAATCTCATGGTTTCTGCTATCCAACATCTACTGGATATACGAGCCATCCAACCGGTAGCGACCAACCAACGAGAGCAAGGTTTTTATTCACATCTTTTCGTTGTGCCGAAAAAATCGGGGTGGGTTGGTGGAGAGCGATATTAGATTTGAAATGTCTCAACCATTTCTTAGTATATCGCAAATTTAAAATGCATACCCTCCAATCAATATTACTGGGCATCAGGAAAGAGGATGTGCTCACGTCCATAGATTTGACGGAGGCATACCTGCACATTGCTATTCGGCCCTCCCATTATAGGTTTCTGAGATTCTGCTACAATAACCACCATTTTGTATATGTGGCCCTTCTATTCGGATTAGCCTCTGCCCCCAGGACCTTCACCAAGGTCCTTGCAGCGCTAGCTGCACGCCTCAGGAACATCCTGGTACGCCTCCAGTGTTATCTTGACGATATTTTGATTTTATCTCCTTCCGCCCATCAGGCAGTCATAGACACTCAGAACACATTATTATCCCTATAAGAGCATGGCTTCTTAATAAATTGGACAAAGAATCAATTAACACCATCGACTCGGATAATCCATTTAGGGGCGATCATAGATACAGTGGAAGGCAAGGTTTGTCTGTCACCAGATAGACTAAATAGCATTCAAAAATTGGTTAAGGAGATCAGGGCGCTTAAGAGGGTGTCCTTAATGCCACCCCAACAACAGATCATATCCTTTTAATGTCAAAATTGTCATATCAAAATTGTTGGGCAAAATGATTTCATGTATTTCTATTATTCCTTGGGCCCGCCTTCACACTAGATCCCTCCAGTGGTTCCTGCTACCATACCAGTGATCCAGCCGAAGCAACTCCAAACACAAAATCAGGGTTCCGCCCAAGGTTCTCAAATCTCTCCTCTGGTGGTCCAAACCGGTTATCAACAGAGGCTGTCTCTTCAAGGAACCACAAAGGCTCACCATCACCACAGATGCCAGTCTGTTCGGATGGGGAGCTCAAGTCCAGTCGCTCACAACCCAAGGCCGATGGTCCGACATAGAACAGTCATACAGTATAAACTGGCTGGAACTTTGCGCAGTGCACCTGGCCCTTCGCAACTTCTTCCCCCAGGGACGCGGTCAGCACATACTGATACTGACAGACAATGTAACAGCCAAAGCTCACATAAACAAGCAGGGGGCACACAATCAAAGCAGCTAATGCGGGAAGTGGAGCACCTGTGTCGCTGGGCAGAGAACAACATACTTTCCATCAAAGCAGAACACATTTAGGGTCTGTCAAATACACAGGCAGACTGGCTAAGCAGGGCCACCATAAATCAATTGGAGTGGCACCTCCACCCATCCCTGTTCCAAGAAGCAGCCCGGACATTTGGTCAGCCGGTGGTGGACCTATTTGCTTCCCCTCTCAACACTCAGCTCCCGAGATTTTTTTCCAGGTACCCATCCCAAGGGGCGGAGAATTTCAATTCGCTCCGCCATCGTTGGCCCCTGGGGCTCCTGTATGCATTCCCTCCACTTCTGCTGGTTCCCAAAGTCATCCAGAAGTTACTAGACGAGAGAGCGGAATTACTTCTAGTAGCACCTTATTGGTCCAGACGGCCATGGTTTGCAGACCTCTGCAGTCTCTCGGTAGCTCCCCCCACCGGAGAATCCCGTCAGACAGAATCTCATTAACTCAGGGGCCCCTTCAACATCCGGTCCCTCAATGGTTACAATTGACTGTCTTGAGGTTGAGTGGAGTGGTTTGAAGTGCGAAAAGCTCTCCAACAGAGTTATCGACACTATCTTAGCCGCCAGATGCCCCTCAACAATTCGCATTTACAACGCCACATGGTGCACCTTCTGCAAATGGTGTAGTAAGCTTCAAATTGATCCTGCCTCTCCCTCTGTCGTCCAGATTCTAGAGTTTTTACAGGAGGGACTTGATAAAGGGATGTCACCTAATACGTTAAAAAGGCAGGTGGCGGCCTTGGCATCAGTTCTCGGTCACAAGGGTCTCAGTTCTCTTTCACATCACCCACACATAAGATCCTTCAAGGAGCCACTAATTTGCACCCTCCAGCAGTGCACCGTTATCCCACCTGGGACCTTAACGAAGTTCTTGTCACTCTCACTAAAGGTCTTTTCGAACCTTTGAAAACATCAAGTCTCCAATTTCTCAAAGTAGTTTTCCTGGTAGCGATCACCTCCTCTCATCATATCTCAGAAATTGCAGCCTTGTCTGTCAGACAAGATCTCTGTGTTTTTCATGCTGATCGAGTGGTCCTTTGTCCCGATCCCACATTTATGCCCAAGGTCAGTTCGGTTTTTCATAGAACACAAGAGCTTATTCTTCCAAATTTTTGCCCCAGACCATCACAGGGGATTGAAAGACAATGGCATAAGCAAGCTTGATGTGAGGCGTGCTCTGCAAATCTATATCAAGTGTACAGTGGCTTTCAGGAAATCAGAGGCTTTATTCGTGTTCTTTCAGCCCAATTCTCAGGGTTACAAGGTTTCACCATCTACGATAGGCCGTTGGATACGGGCGGAAATAGCAAAAACATACCAGACCCAATCTCTGCAGGTGCCTAATGGCATAACAGCTCATTCAACAAGGAGTGCAGCAACTTCGGCAGCATGGGCCACACATGGACCTTCATTAGACACTACAAAATTGATGTGTTTGCTTCTGCTGAGGCTTCCTTCGGCAGAAGAGTTCTGTAACGGGTCCATAGAGACCAGGAGGAGATTCCAGACCAGACAGAGTCCCTCCCGTAGGACAGGATAGGCTACACCCACTACTGGATGCTCTGAGCAGTTCATAGGAGAAAGGGTGTTGGTACTTACCTGACACGCCCGTTCTCTTTGAGCTGTGAAGAGCATCCAGCCCCACCCTTTTTTCCATCTGGTGGGGTTCTGTTTCGGCCAATGAACTTTTTAGAACGTGAGGATGAGAGCGCTTATTTCTCTCGTCTTCGCCAAAACTGGGGAATGCTGAGGAGCCACGTGGTGGAGGAGGAGCGTTCCACAAATCAAGCTCAGCCCGTGAATGCGGAGACTAAAGCACCTCCCCACTACTGGATGCTCTTCACAACTCAAAGAGAACGGGCGTGTCAGGTAAGTACCAACGCCCTTTTCCAGCTCCTTCCTTTATTCTCCTTGACCTATCACTATATACTTGAATTCATCATGGTGTTCTCACTTGGACTTCCTTGTACCTTCCTTACCTGCTGTTACCACTTTGTGTCTAACTGCCAAATTTACTGTACTTCTGGACTACCGGATTGTGTCCTTTCTTTGTCTCCTGCACTTATCCAACAGATGGGGTTTACTCTCCCTTTGCTATGGGCCTTCTTTCCCCTTTGTTCCTACCCCTATGCGCACAACAACTTGCTGCATTTTTCAAAGCTATATGCTGTTGGCTTTACTTGTCCTTGCTGCATCCCAATCATGTTCATGATCATGTTCAGACAAACCATATTTCTTTCACTCTGTGCATGGGCCGTTCAGTACTGACTGATCATGCATGGAATATTCCATGTACATAGTGCTTTGTATATCCATGATTTTTATCATGTACTTCAGGGGTAGTCAACCTTTTTATACCTACCACCCACTTTTGTATCTCTGTTAGTTGTAAAATTTTCTCTAACCGCCCACCGGTTCCACAGTAATGGTGATTTATAAAGTAGGGGACAAAACCCCTACCGCCCACCATGAAAGCTGGAATGCCCACTAGTGGGCAGTAGGGACCAGGTTGACTTCCACTGATGTACTTAATTGTTTTATTATAAAAAATATTGAGTTGGGCTTTTAAGCTATCAAGTTCATGTTCAACAGCTGCATGCAGCAATTGCTGCATTCAGTCCTTCATGCCCTTGTCATCTTTCATTTGGATTACTGCAACACTTTCCATATGGGGCTACCCATGAAGAGTATTTGGAAGCTACAATTGGCCCAGAATACAGCAGCGCAATCCGTTCTATAAATACTCGGGTGGCATATGTAACAGCAGTTTTGGACAAGCTGCACTGGCTGCTGATCTGCTTCCAGTTCCAATTCAAGGTGTTGGTGCAGAACATCTGAGGAACCATCTTGGCCCAAAGGAGCTGTCCTGTCCCATTCCATCCCACTTGTTCTGGCAGAAAGGGTCCACTGCAGATCCCATCAGCCAAGAATTTTGGCTTGCGGTGTGTAGGAGAAGAGCCTTTTCTGCCATGGTCTCTCCTCCACCCCTTTGAGCATCTGGCCACTAAAAGTGAGATCTGACCTTCTATTTATTTACCTGGCCTCTTCAGGAAGAGCTGTAAATACCTGACTCTGCTGATTGCTTTGGGGCCCCAATGAAGAAGCTGACAGAATTGAGTTTTTTTGGTGCAGTGACAAAGAAGACACCACTGCTGCTCTGCCCCAGTCATTATTTAACCTATTGAAATTTTAATCTGTTTTATATTTATAATTGTTTTTATATTCCTATTTTTAAATTATGTTTAAGCCATCCAGAATTACCTCAAATCAAAAGATGGGTGGCTTATAAATTCAATCAATTAAAAGTAATTCCTGGCAGATGACTGACTAGTATTTGGCTGAATATATTCAGTAAAGGGGAATCAACAATCTCTCTGAACAATGTATTCCTTTTTTGTACTGCTCTTACCAATACTGTGTTTCATGTAACTTAAATTCATTTATTCTGAATCCTGTACTCTAAAATAATGAAGAATAGTTTGGGACCTTTTCCGGGTAATTTCCTTTTAGATATTTGAAGAATTGTATCATCTTTCCCTTCTCTCTGGTCTTATCAAAGGAAAATATTCCCACTTTATTCACTCTCTTGTTCATAGTTTGTAATCTCTTGATCCTCCTAGTGGCCCTTTTGTGATTCTGTTCTAACTTATCTGAAACTTTTTAAAAAATGTATGCAAATCTGGGCACAGTGTTCAAATGAAGTATGATTCATATCACAGTCTTACTTCCTATTATTTGGAAGTTATAATTCTGCTGATACAACCAGAAATTGTGTTTCATAATTGTTTATTTATTGAAAAGATTTATATGACCAGTCATCTTAAACAACCCTGGAAAACTTACAATTATCAAATCAATAAATACATAAAAGCATAAAACATGAAAACAATAAGAAATAATAAACAAAAACACTCTGCCATATCCATTTGCCTTGGGATGCCTCACAAAAAGGCTTGGTTCTCTCCTTCCATGTCTTCTACCCACACCATCCCAGAACCTCAGTAGAAAGCCAGGCCTTAATGGCCTTCTGAAAGGCTAGAAGGGCATGGGTCTGTCAAATTGCTTCCACAATATAGGAGCAGCCACAAAAGGTACGCTTCTGAAGTCCTGCTAGATGGCAAGATTTCAGGGAGAGGACCTGGTGTATGCACATCCTATCTGATTTAGTGGAATGGGTGAATATTCTTCGGGAAAGGCAGTCCTGCAAGTAGTCAGGTCCTGTGCCAAGTAGCACATTTCCAGCACCTTGAATTGCCACCAGAAAAAAAGTGGAAGCCAGTGTAGCTGACACAACAAAGGTGTAATTTGGATAAGTAAGCAATACTGTATGTGCTGCTGTGTTCTGCACTAGCTGTAACTTCTGAGTAGTCTTCAAGGGCAGCACCATGTAAAGTGCATTGCATTAATCCAGCCTGAAGTTGGCTTAAGATGTGATTGATTGTGAGCAAGGCTTCCTGGTTCAGGAAAGAGTGCAACTGGTGCACAAGATGAATCCCTAGTCATGGCTACTATCTGCTCATCAAGTAGGAGCCCTAAGTCCAGAAGGACCAAGTCTCTTGCAAGATTCTGTTAACATAGACTTATAGTAAAATAGAATTAGTCCAGTTTGTGGTTCTTCCTGACTAGCTGACCTGAGAGGATTGACAACAGTCTTGCAAATCTGAAAGTACAAACTTCCAACATCACTTTTAACTGCTTGATCTATTAGGGTGGATTCTTAAGTTTCTTTCTCTGACAATTAAACCTCTGGGAATTCCTGCCTCTCTTTCTGGTTGTTTCCTGGGCAGCATCTCCATGTGTTTCACAACTCCCTGTACTGATGTGCTGTTATAATTAATATATTGAAGCTGGACTTGGGAGACCCAGCTGCAAGTCCAAACTTCATTTTAGAGCAAGGGTCTCCAACCTTTTGGACCTCAGGGACCACCAAATTCATAATTTTAAATCCCGTGGACCACTAATATGAATTCAGCATGTCGCTCGCTGAAGTGCCTGAACCCACTGACGGGATGGCATCCTTCAGGCACTTAGCTTGGCTGCCTGTTTCTGCCTGTTACTCAAAGAGTCATTTGGACCCATTTCCCACAGAAAACAAAACATGGGATTTCTCCTCTCTCCCCGTCCCTCCCTCCCACCCACCCTCTCTCTCTCTCATATCTCTTACTCTTTCCCCCCTCTCTTTCTCCCTTTCTCCTTTCTCTCTCTCTCTGTCTTGTCTCTCTTTTGCCTGTATTTTATCTCTCTGCATTTCTCCCTCCTCCTCTCTCTCTATCTTGTCTCTCTCTCTCTTTTCCTCTCTCTTTCCCTTTCTCCCTTTCTCTCTCTCTCTCTGTATCTTGTCTCACTCTCTTTCTCCCTCTTTTCCCCCTCTCTCCCTGTCTTCTCTCTCTTTCTCTCTTTTTCCTTCACTCTCTGTCTTGTCTCTCTTTCTCTCTCTCTTTCCCTATCTCTCTCTCTCTTTCTCCCTCTCTCTCTTTCTGTATATGTCTCTTCCTTCCCCCTCTCTCTGTCCCCGGGGGAGGGGAGAAAGGAACCTCTGAACTGGTGCTGGGTGGTGGGAATCTGATGTCTGGAGGCTGACGAGCCACATGCTAAAGACCAGATGGCTGGCAGGGAGGTGGGGCAATCCTGTGTCTCCCTAGCAAACCCGTGTCATGGCTGCTGCCTTCTGCCTCTGTGCATCTAGGAGGCCAAGCAGCAGCGGGAAGAGCGCAGACCTCTTGAGCTGCAGGAAGCAGCTGCCAGTGGTGCCCTCAGGTGAAGATGTTGAGAGGGGGGATTCAACCCTCCCTCAGGAGCCGCAAAGCACTCACCACCCCTCTGGAAGCTGTCAAGCTGCCTCCTTCTCGCTGAGTGTGTGAGCGCTTCTGGCAAGGAAGATAAGCATGGTGGGAGGAGGCTTGGTGGCTGACAGAAGAGTGGCGAGTGCTTTGTGGTTCCTGAGGGGAGGGGCGCAGGAGATTGCACCCTCCCCTTGCAGGCCAGGGAACACTCAGGAAGGACCCTGGTACCACAATCTCCTATGCGCTACCCTTCCTCCCTACGCACATCAGTCCATCTGCCGCCAGTATCACCCTTGTTGTAGACACGAGTGCACTTTGGACCACCAAAATTTTCTCACAGACCACCAGTGATCTGTGGACCACCTGTTGGCGATCTCTGTCTTAGAGCTCACAGGGTGATTCTGGAGTGAATCATTTTCTTGGCTCGATCTATTTCACAGGAGAGGAACCCTTTCCCCTTCAAATGCTACCTTGAGCTTTCATAGAAAAGGTGGGATATAAATATAATAAGTTAAATTCAGCAAAACACAGAAATTGCAAAGACCTGTCTTGATAATATCTTCTAAAATTAGTTGATAGTTATTTATGACTATCAATTTAAATGTGACAGGAAATCACAGAATTCAGAACAGATTTTAATGAATGAGTTTAAGGAACAAAGAAAGAAAAAATGAGACTTCCACGTCTTTAGATGGGACATGATTTGGCACTTGATGCCTGGCCATTCTTTCGAAAAAAAAAGTTTAAAAAATATAGAGTATGAAAAATAATCACTTAATATTCAAAATCAAAATCACTTAATATTATTGAGGCTGCATATTTTGTTGTGTTATTCAGTTTTGAGAAAATATAGTTCTGACATTTTGTTTTAGAAAAGAAACGAGATCAGAACTACTTCAGTCCCTTTAGTTAAGCATGTCTTACATAACAATACAAATGTTTGGGTAAGTCCATCTGGAGATAAAGCTGTTTATGAATGTGATCCTTCAATGAGTCCCTGCTTAAAAAGAGAAAAAAAAATGGAAATAGTTAAACACAAAATGGGGTTGATAGAAAAAGGAATTAGCTCAAAAAATTAGGAATGCTAAACAGAACTTCTTTGAAAATGCAAACAAACCAGGCAGATAGTTGGCATATAAATTGAAAAAGAAGAGAGAAATGAAAAAAGATAATACAATTAATAGATGACCAAGAAATGGTTTGTAATGGAAATGAAGAAAAGAAAAAGATAGTATAGAAGTATTATGAGGAACTATACAATCAAGAGAATATTGAAGAAGAAAAGGTTAATATGTGCAGAAAGCAGAGCTACCCCAAATTCCTGAGGACATTAAGACAATGTTAGAAGGGAAAATAACAATGATGGAATTGACAGAGGCATTAAATAAGCAAAATACTGGAAAGGCTCCAGACTCAGATGTGCTATCAGCAGAATTTTACAAGACTTTACAAGAATCTTTAAGCATTACCATGCTTGAAGTGATGAATGAGGTTTTGTCAAAACCTAAAATACCTAATTCATGGACCGAGGCTTTTATTACTCTTATACCAAAAGAGGATACTGACCCACAACAAATAAAAAACTATAGACCTATATCCCTGCTGAATGCAGACTATACATTTTTTGGTTCAATAATGGCAGAAAGACTCAAAATACATTTCAGCAACTTTATACATGCTGATCAAAATGGATTTCTGCCTAAGAGGCAAATTAAAGATAATATGAGAATAATTTTGAATACACTGGAATATTATGAAATACATCCAGAGAAGCAAATGGCCTTGGTCGTCCGAGATGCGCAAAAAGCCTTTGATAATGTAAATTGGCAGTTTATGATACTACAAATGGAACAGATGGGCTTTGGTGAAAGATTTATTAATTGAGGCAATATATCATAAGCAATCTGTTAAAGTAATAATAAATAGAGATCTGATAGATAATATTAACATTAAAAAAGAAACTAGAAAAGGATGTCCTCTGTCACCACTGTTTGTACCCTGTTTCTCCAACAATACGGCCTCCCTCAATAGGAAGTCCCGGTATGTTTTATAGGCATGAAATGAAATTAAGCCCCTCCCCCCAAATTAACGCCTATATTAAAACATGCGAAATGGGGGGGAATTGTGGGGGGGCTTGCTGTTAGGAAGTACTTTTGTTGCACACCCAGATATGGTGCTGCTTGCGTTGACCCCAGTACGAAGTACCCCACCAATGCCAAGGTCAACATCCAAGCCTTCGCCACCCGCCCACCCGAAGATGCAAGGGGGGGAATTAAGTCACCCCCGAAAAGATTGCCTAGCCATTTTTTCGTGGCTCGAAAAAAAATAAGAGCTGGCATTATTATATGAGAAACACGGTAACTGACTTTGCAGATAATAGAGAAATAAAAGGAATGAAAATAAAAAAGGAGGAATATAAATTACAAGCATTCGCAGATTATCTGGTCTTTATATTGGAGGAGCCATTGGAAACAGCGCCTAAACTGATAGAAAGGATTGAAGAATATGGCCAGGTGGCAGGATTGAAAATAAATAAAGACAAAAGTAAGATTTTGGTTAAGAATAAGGTTGAAAATTGAAGGAAATAATTGACAGGGGTCTGAATATCCAGATCACAAACAAAGTAAAATACTTAGGAATACAATTAACTGCAAGATGTGGAACACTAAAGGAAGATAACTATTATAAATTAAAACAACAGATTGAGACAGACTTTTAAAAAAATGGGAAAATTTACAACTATCTCCAATAGACAGAATATCTACAATCAAAATGAATGTATGACCAAGAATCTTATATTTGTTTCAGACAATTCCGATTAAACTAGGGAAAGAATACTTTAAGGATTTAAACAAAATAATGTTGAAATATATGGCAGGGAAAGAAGGTAAGAATTAAACTAAAATTGTTACAGGATGCTAGAATAAGAGGTGGTTTCGGATTACTCAATTTGGAATTGTACTATCAGGTGGTATGATGTGGGTGAAAGAATGGATTGTTTTGAGAAATATTAGATTGTTAACATTGGAAGGTCACGATTTGCAATTGGGGTGGCATGCATTCCTATGATATAAGGAAAATAAGAACACACATGGGTATTTTAGGAGGCACTATATTCGAGATGCATTATTATCAATATGGGAAAAAATAAGAAAACAACATCTATGAAAATACCAGTTTGGTTATCAACTATAGAGGCATTTGCATATCCAATTGTTTTTTAAAATGGAACACATAGTTAGATATAGTGAAATATTAAATGAAAAGGGTGAACTCAAAACAAAGCAAAAGATAAAGATGAATTGGAATTCATATGTACAAATACATTCTAGATATGATAAAGATAGAAAGACGGGTTTTACAATGAACTTACCAAATTAGATGAAATCTTAACAGACACTCAATCATGAGAGGATGATTAAAAATTATATGGTTATTTACTTGGAAGGAGAACACATAAAAGAAACAATGATTGCTTGGGGGAAAAATTTTGGATGTGGGATAGATTTAGAAAAATGGCAGAAACTATCGTCTCAAAACTATAAATTAACAAGGTCGACAGCATATAAAGAATATTTATATAAGATGTGTTACAGGTGGCATCTACTCCCAGAAGAATAGCAAGGATGTTCAAGGATAAATCAGTGAAATGTTGGAAATGTCATCAGATACCTGGATCATGCTATCATATGCGGTGAATGTGTGTGGAAGCCAAAAGATACAAGACTAAAATTCATACATGGCTGGAAAAATGGACAAAACAGCATATACACTTGAAACCAGATATATTTTTATTGGGTATTTTGCCTGAAGGATACAACAGAGAATTGACATATTTGATTATTAACGTTTTAACTGCAGCTAGAATTTTATTTGCTCAAAACTGGAAAAATGAAAAAAATTCCAATAGAGGAGGAGGTGATAAAGAAAAAAAATGAAATGTGCTGAGATGTGTAGATTGACATTGGCAATCAGAGAGCAAGAAGAAACAGAATATTACAAGATATGGGATTTATTTTCTCAATGGTTAGATAGGAAAATGAAATATATTACAATATAAATATAATACAATAGTAAATATAAAATAATGGTAATAATATGTTTTAGTTTAATATTATGGAAGGAAATATAAGTTAGAATTTGTATAAATTTGAGATTTGCTCAAAAAGGATAATGTGAACTCGCAATTAAAGTTTAATGATGATATAATGCTAACATAACATGATATGAAAAGTTGATTAATATGAATATAAATTTAACTCTAAGAGGAAAGACAACAGATATTGTGCACAAAAAATATGTATCAACACCGACACTACAACTGAAAGATTTTATTTGTTTTGTGTTTATGTTTGTTGTAAAAAAAAAAACTTTTTTATAAAAAGAAAAAAATAAACCATTCTCTTGTGATAATGGCAATCAAATTTGCAGCATCTGCAGCATGAGTTCTTGTAAATCTGAGAATTGCAGAACAGACCAGGTCTGGTTGAAAAGTCTCCCAGAAACTTCAAAGAGAGCACACTGTGAGCAAGAATCTTTGGCTCCAGAATTTGCTCCGGAGGACGAAAATCAAGGGTTCAGTTCAGAAGGTCTGAAGCAAGCACTTAACTTTCTGAGACAAGGGACAGGAAGCACCTGCTCAGCAGTGGCCTCTACACCTGCAGAGTTTACCCTGCTTCCAATTTATTATTGTAGTAAGTCACAGAGAAGACTTGCCTGTTTCATAGATGGTAATGCTCTCCCTCATGGATAAATGGAAAGATAAAAAATGCCAGATAGCAAGGGTAAAGATTTGCTATCAGACTGATACTCTGTTTTTGGTGCTCTCTGTAGAAATTAGGTTCCAGAAAACTGACTTTGCATTCTCAATGCCGTCAAGCCTGAATTCTGAGTGCATGATTTGCAAATTTAATTTAATTTAATTTTCTGCATTGTTTGTATTTCCCAATATATTGTAACCACTGCTGTTCCAATCTTAGCAAGTGTATCTGCAAAAAAGGCTTGAGTTTCTGAACAGCTGTGTCTCTTATAATAAGAGGAAATGCTGCTTGTCTGAGAGTGGCATCCACTGCCACCTGGTTGGATCAATGGCCATAAAGCTGTGTCCATATAATTTATGTCTCCCAGAGCAGCAGTGCTAGCTGCATAGTGTGCACTAAAAAGCCTGATGAACTAGGCATACAACTGAACTGAAAAGAAACATGCAGGTATAAAAGGGGGTGGGGTGGAGAAGATGGTACTTTAGGATTTCTAAATACAAAGGTTGGGTGGAAGAATACATCAATGCCTCCTGCTGGGGAGTAAATGGGACTTTTGCCAGCAGCATCCCAATCCATCTCAGCATTCATCCAATGCATTTTAAATTATTAACTTGACCATGGACAGAATCAGCTGGAGTTGTTGCATCTCAGTGGGTCTGGATCTAAGTTACATAGCTTCAAGACTGCTATATATCTAAGATACCTTCACAAAGCTTTCCTCAGCTTGGTAAAGGCTAAGTCCCACTGGCCGACAGATGCAAAACGTATGCAAAAAGGACATAGCGGACGAACAAAATTTCGGGGGTGGCTCCATCCGTTGTCATCCGCTCCAAAAAGTGGCAAAAATTTGCATAAACAGAATGGAAAATAATGGAAAAGAACGGACGTGGGTAGCATGTAGCGGGGATGTTAAACGGATGTTCATAGGAAGCCTAGCGGATGTATATCGGATGCAAACCGTTCACTGCGCATCCTTTCTATTTCCGTGCTGCTAACGCTGTGTAGACGTTCCGTGTACCTTTTGTTTCCTCCCTCTTTCCGTTTTCAGCTGCAGCAGATGTGAGTTGAGGGGATGCCCAGAGGATGCAGAGAGGATACAGCGGTCGTTTAACGGATGATAACAGACATAGAACATTTGTTGCCCGTATATGTCACGGATGTACATCGTACGCGGCAGAAAGTTCATCCGTTCACAAAGTTTTGTGCAGCTCAAAACTTCTTGGGCGGATGAAATCTCAGTGGACGGATGCTCGAGGGATAGAGCGTATGAAACACGTATGCAGTGAGTACACAACGGATGCATCGCGTTTTCCAACGGATGGCAAGCTTTTTTTAATGTTTTACATCCTCTTTGCATCCGTAAGTGCAGTGGGACAGGGGCTTAACTGGTTGTTTTAGGCTATGTCTTTCAGAATTCTCAACCAGAGTGGCTTTATTTTTGCAGGCTTAAAATACTAAGAGTTGAAAACAGCCATTTGGAGGGCACCATATGGAAGAAAGGGTAGAAAGTAATGTCTTGGTGCTCATATAGTACATATTTTCCATTTCCCCTGTGTTGCTTCTAGGATTGAAAAGAAAAGAAATAACAGATTAAGTTGATTTAAACTATAATAGTTGGCCAAATTCTTCAAGTCTGGCCCATCTAGATTTTTTTTTCATTTTCCCCAAACATCTCCAGAATAATTTCTGGATATTTATTTTAGTTATGCTGAAAGGGTGAAAGCAATTCTTTTACACAATGCCAAATTTAACATAAATCACTATACTTCTAGTTATGTATTCTGCCAGAGAAGCTATTTGCTTCATTTATTTCCTAGAGACATGGATACACCACACACACACACACACACACACACACACACACACACACACACACACATTGCAACACTGTTTCATGTGGCATTTAGGTTGGAATCGAATCTTGATTCATCCCATCTCTGCCACAAAACCATTGATCAGAAATACTCAAGATCAGTTCTACTGGTGTAAAATATTAATATATTTCACAGAGTTATTTTGATAACAAATTTAATAAAGCCTATAATATAGTTTGCCAATTTGAAATACCATAGTAACTATAACGTTTGTTTCTAGCATTAGATGTGTTGTAATTTGTTTTAATACTTCGTTTTCAACTGTAGTAATCAGTTCTGGAAAATCAAACTTTGGTGTTTAGGTTAACTTGGATATCCTTCTTAGTACAAAAGTAACATAAATATGGAAAAGAGAGAGAAAGGGCTTGTAACAGGATATTTTTTGTAGTATTCTGCAATATATACAGTATCAAATTTCTAATATTTTTACAACAAAGAACTGTAAATATTCACTTTAATGTGAATAAAGGAAGCTTGAATTTTGAAGAGGCCAGATGAAGAAATACCCATCCTCAATGCCTCTGTGCTGAGGTATTTTGTTTCCCTTAATTATTTCATTGGCACATCACTATATAAAATTAGAACATACCAGCTAATTCATGAGGGAGGAAAGATTTTCTTCAGAAAGGTTTCAGAAACCTTTCAGAAAGGTTATTGTAAAGGTTTATATTATCATTGTCATCAGTGAACCTTAGGTTTATCTGAAAAACTGGATTGTAACTAGTCCTTTTGAGTTTTCCATGGCCATTCAGCATTTTGTCACAAAACATGCCGCTCAGCGTTTGGGGAATAATGACTCATGTCTCTGCTACATAGTGAACCATAATTGGACCAACACACTTCCCAGTCGTGAAGCCAAAGCAGCTGGTTATGCCAAATGACAGTTCCACAATCTCTTTGTTGCTGCCAGAAGGAACAGTTTACCCTGTTGCTATACATCTACTTGTAACAAGTATTTTTCACAAAACTAAATTGGTAAAAAGGCTGTTGCTAGCCTTTTAAATTTGAGTCAGTTTAATATAATATATTATATTAATATACACTTGCTTTGCATTTCATTTAGTAGTATAGGAGCAATTGGAGGAATGTCTGATGCTGCCTTTATTATGCTAAAATTCTATATTGCACTTGATCTGAGAATATGGTATGGTGGTAGCTGAGGGTTTTCATCCCAGCTATATGACCTTGATTATTTCCCTAGTCTTTCTTGAACTTAACTAGCTCTATAGTTAAATCTCTATCTGTAATATCTGAGTGTTATGCAGAATATTGTTTTATATTCCACCATATATGATATGACCAGCTAGTAGAATCAAGATGAACATTTTTGAAAACATGTTCTCAAAAGATTATGGCATAAACCAACACTTATTTTGTTAAGCAATAGGCTTGATGGTTTGGACTCAAATTCCATGGTGCTGACCATCGGGCATCCAGGTTGTGCCTGGAAAGAACTATAATCTGTATCCTCTGGCGTCAGGTTGCCTATTTCTGGTGTAATTAATTTCAAATAAGGTGTAGAATGTTGGGTTTGGGTTTTTGTTTTTTTTTGCAGAAAAATAGGATTCAACAGTCATTAAGCAAGATAATTTGAATATTTTGCATAGGATGGTGGGTTCTCAAAACATGCTAAGATAAAAAAGTGATTAGATTATTTGTGGCTCAATGTACTTTGGAAATCCAGGGAAATAGCTTAACAATGATGATAAATTAGCATGTTGTATGAATTTAGTTGATGTCTGAGGTTGAGAGGACAAAATTTTTAAAATGAATACAGACGAATAGATAATTGAATGCAATGTTTTAGACTTTCCTATAGTCGAGTTCCTTTTAGAGGTGCAGTGCAGACACTGTAGAATGTGCAGGACAATGATACAAAGTAGGCAGTCTATAGTATGTTTGTGATATTTTCTCTTTTTTTCCACCTACACGGATATTCTGAATATGTTTTATTTTTAAAAATAAGTGAAAGCCATTCTAGGGATTTATACAATCATTTCATTTGCTCTCCAAAATAAATGACACTAACTTTTGGCACTATATCAGAAAAAAACGGATTCATATTTGCAGAGCATTCCATAGGGAGCCAGAAAAATGGAATTTGGGACTATATTGCCTCTTAATCTGATGCATCTGAAACTGGTACTTGTCACGGAACACTAGGCACACAACCATGTAAGACTATTTTTATGTATTAGAGACCCAAATTTGGTGATTACTCACTGAAACAAACTGAATCTTGGAAAATTTTGTGATCTGAGTTTTGAAGCTTAGATCTCATAATTAGAACCATGCTTGTTGTTCTATTGTTCCAAAGCCTAGTCTTATTTGTCCCAGTGGTAGTTTGACATGTAGCACTCTGGCCAAATTGTGCTTGTGTGCATGTGTGAATGATACAGTATTTCACAACAGAAACTCCAAGCTCCAAATCCTTTCATGAAAAAGAAAACAAATATGCAGACTTTTAGTTTTAATCAAAGTTTTTTAATCAAACTAAAGTTTTTAATCAAACTGAAGTAAATTTTCCTGCAGCATTATGTTTTCTTCTTTTATTGTTTTTTGAGCTAGCATTTGAAACAGCATGTTTGCTAACCTCCAAACCAAGCATTGGATGAGAATATGGTAATTATTGTTTGGTCTCCACCACATTTAAGCTAATCAAGGATTTGTTGCTGTCCATAGTTTAAAGATTTGTCTCCTAGGAGTACTTTGGGGGGGAGGCGGGGCAGTCAGGACAAATGATAAAACTTTCATCATTGTTGCTATTCAAACCATATGACTTGTGTCTGACAGTTGGATGCAAGCATGAAAAGATGTGCCTTTTGTTTTCACATCACTATGTGTTACATCTTTTCATTTACTGTTTCATAATTTGCATTGGATGCCTGTGACTTGCTTTATTATAGTAAAAGTAGAATATATTAATTTTTTAAAAGTTCACAATATTTTTAAAAAGATGCAAAGCTGTACGGTCCTTGATGCTCTCTGAGCTTGGTGGTTTTCTTGCAGGTCTTCCATTACCAAACTAAGTAACATTATCAATGCTAGAAAGGAATGGGGTTTGCACTTATTTTATATAGTAATGGCTTGCCCTGTCACTGTTGGTGGAAGTTATTTTGGTGGTTCCTTATTTAGGCTGTTGTTTACTATTAGCTTGTTTGTCTGAGTTAGTGGTTGCTTGTTTACTAGATTGGGTTATTATTTTTGATTGTTGGTCCCCAAGATCACCAATCAACTAGATCACCAATCAAGAAGTAAACAATATCATAACACCTACAAGTGTGTGTGTTCTCAATTTGTCTTGATGTCTTCAGGATATTTAACAGAAAAAAGTAATCTGTCTATGCTCACATATATAAGAACTGATCAGACCCCATATAGGGGACTCCTGATATGGAACCAAATGACCCTAAATTGTTTTAGCATATTAATATCCAATTTGTGTATAACTGGATAAAATTATGATTTTCTGTTGCTATCATGCAAGCTTCTGGTTCACTCTAAACCTCAAACATCCACAGGCATACAGGATCTGGGGTGGTTAGATACGAGTTTGCCACAATTCTCTCTCCCCTGAGTTTTTATAGAATTTGCTTTCTATTTTTATATTGGTAACGACCCTAACAATTTCAGCCAGGCTTTTATCATATTTACTTAGAAGTAATTCCCATTACATTCAGAGGGAATTTGCTTGCTAGTGCATATTCCTCTGATCGCAGTAGCGTTGTTGTTGTTGTTGTTGTTGTTGTTGTTGTTGTTGTTGTTGTTGTTGTT
>BLBF01000053.1:12820910-12841616 GCA_015471245.1 Laticauda colubrina
ATAGAATAGAATAGAATAGAATAGAATAGAATAGAATAGAATAGAATTCTTTATTGGCCAAGTGTTATTGGACACACAAGGAATTTGTTTTGGTGCAAATGCTCTCAGTGTTCATAAAAGAAAAAAAACACTTTGTGTTGGATTTATTATTGCAGTTGCTTACTCATAATGAAAATATCCCTGCATGTTGTACATTGGTGCAAAAGGCTCATTATAATTAAAATTAATCATATTTCAACATCCTCAACACCCATACTAGATGTTAACTAATACTAACTTTTATCTTTTCAGATATCTTTCATTATGTGGAATGTTACTGATTTAAACTTTGGACAATTTTCTTTTACTACCACCATCATCTCTTTGGATCTTATTTCGTATGTCAAACCTTGTAGCTCTAAATGTGAGATGCCTTCCAGGATATAAAAGACTTAATAATAATTTAAGTTAAGTAAGACCTGCAAATTTGTATTTTATTTTATCATTTATTTTATTTTTTATTCATTTGTATAGTTACCCATCTTATATCAAACTCTGGGTAGTCAAGAATTAATCATAAATCAAAATAAAACTATACTAAAATTATCAAAACCGTAAACATTAAAAAGAAAAAAATTGGCACCTTTAAGATTGCAGTAGGCAGTCATGTCATGCCATCCCAGTGCTTGGGAAGAAAGTCAAGTTTTCAGGATTTTTCAAAAGCCTGCAGATTTCAAAGGGAAGATGTTCCATAGAGCAGTAGCTGCCATAGCAAAGCACGCTAGTTGTCATAAGGCAACAGAATGGTCCTGTAATGTTTAAGGGTAGGTGTTCACACTAATATGGTAGGACAAGTAGATGTCTTTGGGGAAAGTTAGTCCCATTGATAAACTTGGCCCTGTGCCCTATAGCGCAGAGGTCTCCAAACTTGGCAACTTTAAGACTTGTGGATTTCAAGTCTCAGAATTCCTTAGCCAGCATAGCTGACTGAAGAATTCTGGGACTTGAAGTCCTGATATAGAGCTTTAAAGATAATAACTAGTACCTTGAATTGCAGCCAGAAGTGGACACAAAGCCTATGCAGTTACTTTGCTTATAATTCTTATTCTTAAATTGATTTTTCCTAAAATACCACAAGTTAAACGCTACAGATAAGGCTGTACCATATAGTCACTTTTCAGACCAACATATGATTCAACCTCAACATGAAATTCAGATTATGCATTAATTTTTAATTTGGATGTTTTAATCAGGACAGCAACTTCCCCTTTTCTGTTTTTTTTCCAGATATTGCAAATATTTATCTGATTTCTTTCAGTATCTTAATAGTACATAGACAAATTCTTTTTTCATCTGATCTATGTCCATCCTTCTGCCTTTCCCCAAGAAAATCACAACCAATATTACACTCACTTCTGTCTAACTAAACCTTGTTCCACATCAACAGCTAATAAATAATATCTGGTCCAGTGGTGGTATTCAGCAGGTTCTGACCAGTTCTGGAGAATAGATAGCAGAAATTTTGAATAGTTCGGAGAACCGGCAAATACCATCTCTGACTGGAGATTTTACAGTATACTTCCCCTGCCACACCCACCAAGTCACGCCCACAGAACCAGTAGTAAAAATTTTTGAATCTCACCACTGATCTGGTCACATAACCGATGATAACCAATAATATACATCTGCCTCATAATTATTGCAAATTATGACAATCACAAAATATTAATTAACTGCTGTACAGACCCAAGTTCACCCTTTTACCATCACTTGATTTGATGAATTTATAGTGGCTGGGGTGTTGAACTTGACTATGAAGAATGTGGGATTTAATTGCAATTAAAATACCTTTTGCAATTGGGAAAAGGTGGATAACGCACAATGATCTTTGGATTATGCTATTTCAAAATATCTCTCCTTGTAAAAAATAGATCAGATTTTCTTCCTGACATTATAGCTATCCATATGAATGGAATTTTAATCAGGAAGCATTCAGAATTTGAATTACCATAACATGGTCTAATGTATTGTCCATTTGTAACTATTCTCTTATTTTCTGTTGAACTTCCACATTTATCTTAATCCACTAATATTGAGGTGATGGAGTTCAGTTACTGTATTACTTAATAATCTGTCCATACGTAATTCACTTCATCTTTAATAATTTCAATAATTTCAGCATGACCTGAAGTAGTAGTTTGGGGACAATAGTGTGACAATGTATGTATTCAGATAATAGAAACATTTAAAAGAGAGGAAAAAAGTATGTTACCAAAATATTTCTTCTGTATACTGTATTTGCTGTAGAACTGAAGTTTTGTGTGTGTTTTTTGGGTTTGTATGTTAGTGTTGTTGTTTTATTTGTTTCAGTTGTATGCAGAATCATGTTTTCTGAATATCTTATCTGTAATTTCAGCCCTATTCCTGCAATGATGAACAAGTACTTTCCTTTATGGTTTGTTGCAGTAAGTGCTTTAGAGCAGTGGTTGCCAACCAGTGGGCGGGGGACCACTGGTGATCCACGAGAAAATTTTGGTGGTCCACAGAGAAGTGTCACCCCCAAAGCACTCCCCAAAGCAATTAATCCAGGCTGCGTGGGAACACAAGGCTGCATCACCTACATGGCTCGTGGGAACACAAGGACTGTGTCGCTTGCATTGCAAACAGCATGAGGTAGTGAAGGGAGGGGGGAAAGGTCGGGGGGGGGGGACTTGTCCCACTCGCCTCATGCACCTCGTCTGGCCATTGGGCTGCTTCTTTCCGCTTCTTTCCTCTGCTTTTGGCTGCATGCAAGGAAAGCAGCAAAAAGTCTTTATCTCCCCCAAACTCCGTCAGAAATATGTTTTTGGGACCCTGCAAGGTATCCTGCTCCAAGAGGCTGCACCGGCATGACAAGTCTCACAAAGACTAATTTTTGGCAGAGTTTGGGGGGGAGAAAGAAAGACTTCTGCTGCTTCTGCTACTTTCTTGCACGAAGCTAAAAGTCTCTCTCTCTCTCCCTCTCCTGAGAATGGAGCTGGAGATGGTATCTTGTGATCTCAAATAAAGAATGATCAAAAAACTTTACAGTGGCTCAGTAAGGTAATTTGAATATCAGCTGCTACACATCCAACACTTGCATAACAAAAGATTTCCATTGGAGTTGCAAACTGCATATATTATCCACATGGTCAAAAATATTTTGAGTACACCCAGACATCCACTTTCTCATTGATTTTTTATGCATTTTCAAATCCAGTGTCAGTTTTTTAAAAAAATTTAAATCAGTATGCAGCAGAATAAAGACGCAAATTGAGTTTAATACAGGTAGTCTCCACTTACAACAGTTCATTAAGTGACCATTTGAAGTTACAAAGACACTGAAAAAGTGAATTATGACCATTTTTCACACGTATGACCATTGCACATTGTTATGTGATTTACATTCGGATGCGTTACAGCTGACTCACATTTATGACAGTTACAGTGTCCCGGAGTCATATCATCCCCTTTTGCGAACTTCTGACAAGCAAAGACAATGGGAAAACCAGGTTCAATTAATAACCATGTTACTAATTTAAGAACTGCATTGATTGATTTAACAAATGTGGCAAGAAAAGTCATAAAATGGGGCAAAACTCACAAATTTCTCCCTTAGCAACATAAATTTTGACCTCATTTGTGGTTATTAGTTGAGGACCACCTGTACTATCCAAGTTTTATGGTAAGGGATAAAGGGCTGTCACATATTAATACAATTTTTACATATTTGTAGAGAGAAAAGAAATGATATGATACTTTCTCCCTGCTATACTTCTTTTCTAAATAAAGGGAGCCTTTTCTACACAAGTAAATTTTACCTGATTTGATCTTTTATTTGTACTTCTGAATCAGTTTCATCGATTTCATCCATATCATTTTTCTTTCAGCCTGTTCCCCATGTAATGAAGTGTGTACTGTGTACTAACACACAAGAATAGAAATCAACAGACCTTTTTTGAACTTCTGGGGAAAAAGAACAAAATAAATGAAGTTGGATGATACTTTGGCAATGAATGAAGAGGTATATTTTGATACAAAAACCATATTTTTGTCCATCAAACCAACATTTTACACCAGTAACAGAATTACCTCCCTACTGCAACCAGACCAGTTTTACTTTACACCTTTTAGGTGGGATGAAGCAAAGAAATTAGAGTTGCTATGGATAATGTAGTCTCATACAGCCTTTCTCAATTTAGTACCTCCCAATGTGAAGCTGTCAGAATGTTCAGTCATGCCCAGGCAGACTGAGAGATTTGGGGAACTGAAATTCCCACATCTATAAAGTACCACCAAGTTGTCATACTTAAGCGATTTAGCAAGCAGGGGGCCAAATGAGGGGGAAACTAAAAAACTCATTGGAAGCAAGTTCATTATATTTCCATTATGATAAATATTTTTAAGTATTGACATGGAAATGAGGGTGAAGGTTCATTCTCCAAGCTTGTGAGTTGGTTTCCAAATGTTTCGTTACTAGGCTAGGTAACATACATGAAAAGGTGGACCTTTAAAATATTTGATTTTAAAAAATAGATGGAATGGACTTTGGCAGATGGAATATAAATGCCACATGAGACAGAACTATTGCCTGTGAGATCACAGCTGAGATTATGAATTGCCTTTTAGATACCCTATACCTATGTGTTTATAGAGATCTTCTCGTATAGAAGTAATCTTATTCTAATGCAAAAAATAATAACTCTTGAGTACTGCAGAGTATGTCAAGAGTAGATTCCTTCCATGACAAAGATGGATGATTTTTTTTTGACTAAAATCCCAGAACATATTCATCCATCCATTCATTTTCTATGGCTGCCCATTTCAGTCAATGATGGAGAAAGTATCCTAGATCAAAAGGTAGGCATTTAAAATTAAAGTATTCTGAACTCATGAATTATTTTTAAATGTCAAGCAGCTGAATATATAGTTCTTCCAAACAGAAATACACTTTTGGAAACTCCATTTTTTTCCATTGGAACAGTAGAAATTGGCATAGGAGAAATGAAAATGTTGTCATCAGATAATTAAGAATCATAATTGTCAGTTTATTGCCTAACATCTGGAAATCTATAACTAGATTCAGTTATATTTTTTTAAAGTTTACATACCTATGCACACAAAATATATGTGTAAATATATGCTGCTCAATACCACCTATTTTATCTAAATATTGAGCATAAAATTTGTCTTAAGAGTAGTAGCAAGCAAGACAGTGAGTTTCCAAAGGAAAATATTCTGAATGTTTTAAAACAACTTGTTTTGTTATTAAGCTGTGCTAATATAAAGAGTTTTGGTCCTTTGGTCCCTGGATTTTTTTACATAATTACAAAGAAATGCTACCCCATGGTGTGACTTGCTCTACCAAATTTTAATATTATGAAGGTAAATGTTCCCCAAGAATGGTCACAAGGATTTGAAGGCATTGGTTTCCATTTTAGATTATTTTATCTATTTACTGGGGGAGGGGTTGCCTACCTCATTCAAAAGTATCTGGGTGGGTTATAGTTCCAATATTAATATATACACGTAAAATTGCAGAAAATACACAATAAGCACCTCCACCACCAATTAAACCACAGATGAAATCAGAGAATAACTAACGAAATAAAACAGATGGCAATAACTATAAATCAAAGAATCTCTGTAAAGTCTTTTTAATAATTTTCTGAAGTCTGATAGTGCATTTTTTATGATAGACAAGACTAATAAAATAGTTTCCTAAAATAAGTCCACTTCAAGCCACCCTTAAAAGAATTATCTTTATTCTGGCAAATCAGCCTCAAATACCTTTTAGATGCAGCAAATCTAAAAGCAGTTTCAAATCTTTATGGCTGATCCAGTGTGGAGGGAATTTACATGAGTTTTTGGTTGTCAATCTTCATATACACTGTTCAAAAAAATAAAGGGAACACAAAAATAAGACATCCTAGATCTGAATGAATGAAATATTAAATACTTTGTTCATTACATAGTTGAATGTGCTGACAACAAAATCACACAAAAATTATCAATGGAAATCAAATTTAGTAACCCATGGAGGTCTGGATTTGGAGTTATACTCAAAATTAAAGTGGAAAAAAACAGACCTACGGCCTCCTCCACGTCTCCTGATGTACTGGCCTGTCTCCTGGTAGCTCCTCCATGCTCTGGACACTATGCCGAAAGACACAGCAAACCTTCTTGCCACAGTTCACATTGATGTGCCATCCTGGATGAGCTGCACTACCTGAGCCACTTGTGTGGGTTGTAGACTCCGTCTCATGCTCCCACTAGAGTGACAGCACCGCCAGCATTCAAACGTGACCAAACCATCATCCAGAAAGCACAGGAACTGAGAAGTGGTCTGTGGTCACCACCTGCAGAACCCCTCCTTTATTGGGGATGTCTTGCTACCTGCCTATGCTTTCCACCTGTTGTCTACTCCATTTGCACAACAGCATGTGAAATTGACTGTCAGTCAGTGTTGCTACCTAAGCGGACAGTTTGACTTCACAGAAGTGTGATTGACTTGGAATTACACTGTGTTATTTCAGTGTTTCCTTTATTTTTTTGAGCAGTGTATAAACTAGAACACAGTATGAGCTTTCTGAGATCTTTCTTGCCTCTGTCTTGCTGCATATTAAGGAAGAACTCTGTTATTTTGGAATGCCGAGTCTAGATGCTGTGAGTTGGCCAGAATAGTTAGGTTGACTATCTTTTTTTGGTCAACCTGGGGTTGCAGTCAGCCTGGCAAGCTCCATTTCTCACCCAGCAGCAGATGGTGACTGTCAAGGGATGCTGGGAGGGGAGGAGCAGGGTGGTTGCCTCGGTGATTTCTCTATCTCCACAGCAACGGAAAGGTCACCCAGAAGGTCCCTCATGCTCTCCTTTTCTGAATGAAGCTCAGAGATCTGTTTAAACGTAAGTTAGGGGTATGGCTGTAATTAAGGCTCTGCTGAGGTGAGAGTATCCAGTAGATGAATGGGGTTTATATGTGAGTTTTCAAGCTAAGTGGAATTTATTTGGGGGGTGGGGCACACCTGAAAACTCTGGCTCTTTTAAATGTTCATAATTGGAGTTATGCTTCATGCAAGTAAAATGAAAAGTGAATTCACACTGCTTTATCCTCACACCGAGAATAATCTGTTGTTATTCATATGCCGATGTCAAAATACAAGTAGTCCTTAACTTGCGACCACAGCTGATCTCAAAGTTTATGTTGCTAAGCGAGATGGTGAAGTGAGTTTTGCCCCATTTTATGACATTTCTTGCCACAGTTATTAGGTAAATCACTGCAGTCTTTAAGTTAGTAACACAGTTATTAAGTGAATCCGGTTTCCTGATTGAATTTGCTTGTCATGACCCCAGGACACTGCAGCCATTGTAAATATGAGTCAATTGCCAAGCATCTGAATTTTGATCACGTGACATGGAGATGCTGCCACACCTGTCAGTCACTTTTTTCAGTGCCATTATAACTTTGAACGGTCACTAAATGAACTGTTGTAAGTTGAGCACTACTTGTACATGTAAAACTAATTTACTTGTCTTGGGATTTGGTATGTTTCTGATACTATATTGTTCAAAGCTAACGTTCTGTCCGATACATAGCAGCCTCCATTTTATCACAAGAGCAGCCCTGTATGCATGTTGAATGGGTTTGGATAAAATTGGGTGAAAATGAGTTACAGTTTTGCTCAGTTTTTCCAGTCGAAATTTGTTCAACCTATAATCCATGTCATTTTATTATTTTAAAGAATACACAAATATTGTGTTCATGTTTATATACATTTCTCAAAATGCGTTTAATATACTGTACTTGTATGTGAATTATGCACAAGTTATTTTTACATATATGGGTTTGTCTGAATTTTGTCTCTACATTCATGCTTGTCTATACACGTTTTGTTCTGTCACATAATTTTGAAAAACAAAAGTGGATTTTGGCATTAGAACGTATATTTGTTTGGATTAAATAGCACTGAAATGCAATCCAAATGTCTTGGTTTCCAGAGCAACTGCTATAGAGCAAATATGTCTTAATTGTAAAGAAGTATATATCTCAGGAATGAGTAGTGTGGGCCACTCTTTAGCTGTTTTCTTCATATCATTGCTGGGAGTCTTTGAAATGCCAGGAATAAATATGCAATTATAGCATAATTTATCACATGCCAACAAATTGATGACAATTCTTAGTGGCCATATAGATTTTCTGCATGAAGATCAGTCCCCAACCTGGTTCTTTAAGTCTTCCAGTAGTGCATCCACTGTAGCTGAATTAAGTTCATACACCTATTGATCATGTTTCTACAAATGAGTACCACATCATGTGTGATATAGACATGATGGCACCTGCCATGGGTAGAACTGGTCTTTCTTGCTTACCAAGAGCTGCTAATGTTTTGGCATGTTGCTTCTTCCAGGAGAACAAAGGCAAGCCCTAGCTTTGTTCTGTTGATTTAAATGAGGAAAAAGGGAATGAGTGGAAAATTTATAACATCCATAAAAATGGAATGGGAAGAAGGGAGAGAAACTGGAATCTTTGTCAGTGAAATGCATTGATTATAGAGAAAATTGATGAGCAGCACATGGAGCCCTCTAGTGACATTTGTTGGCTGTCTGAGAGAATATCTCTAGAATCGCACTGCTGCTTTAAAGGATAATCCACCAATTGTTTTTGTTATGTTTAAATGGCATCTGCCTCAGTCCCCGTACGCTTTTCTGAAATTGATATGGTTTAAGAAAAAGCCATAACAGTCTCAGCGTTGGTTATTGAAATATGCACTAAAAACCCAACTGCAAAACATCCCTTCCTTGGAAGAAGAAGGTGGTTATAGGCAATAAAAATGAATGAATGTGACTTGATGAACTAATCAAATCTGTAGTAGATTACTGTTCCTATCTTTGGGGAGTTTTGTGAAGTTGCCAACTCTTGAGGTCTGTAATTATAAAATATTCTATCATGTGATAGAGGATAGAGGATAGGATCAATAGTAGCCTTTTGGAACTGAAGCCTTATATTATATATTATGTTCCATATAAGTTATATATATGTTATGTTCCATATTATGTTCTTATATTATGTTCCATATAAGTTTGCGTTGGCAGGAATTCTCAAATCCAGGGTAAGCCCCTTGTAGTACATGCTTTCCTTTTCTTCAATAAAAGAAAATTCAAATAAACCATATTTAGTATTCTTGGTGTCACTCACCAATAGTTCACCCAACGGTGGTATTAACCTGCCTTTCATTGAGGGAAGATATTGTTCCAAAATGATCTTGAAATTTATCTCTGTTAAATGCTTTGATGGTACCAAATCATATGCCCATAAACAATTTCAGAAAGGTTAGAATATGAAAATAGACTCTACACTGAGGATTTTCATCATTGTGCTTAAGCTGCAACTGTCAGCAAGCAGAATCACATGTCTTGTAATCTTGTGCAGAATGAAACGCCATCTATAAACTCGGAACAATCCAAGTAGTCAGAGATACAGTAATCGTTTGTACAAATTGGATTATAATATGAGAGTTTCCTAACACTGAATACTAAAGGCTGCAATTTTTATACCCCGCTAAGATCAAAAGGATCTAGGCAACCTTTCTTGTATATGGTTCAATATAGTATCTGAAATACATGAATTTACAATCCTGAAACATTTATTTGTCTCAGATAGTATGGATTATGTATTAAATTCTTTTGTCACCGTTTATTTCTAGTTCCTGTGTGTGTTTTTTTTTTTTTGAGGAAACTAATGTATCTTCCAAAAATCATTATCCTGATAATTGTGAATGTACACATCAACATCACACAGAAACTGGTGTATATTGCCACAAATATTATCCTACATTATGCTAATTGGTTGCTTAATTTTGTTAGTTGGTCTCATTGATTTGAAGTACATGTCTGTGATATATAACCGTGTTTCTCCAAGAATACGCCCCCCCCAATAGGAAGATCCAGCATGTTTTCTAGGCATAAAATGAAATTAAGCCCCTCCCCCAAATTTAGGGCTAGTTTAAAATATGCAAAATTGGGGGGGGAAGGTGGGGGGAAATTTGCCATTAGGAGTGCCCCGCGGGCAGCTACGCCTCACCATCAGCAATCCTAACAGCCAATCATGATGGAGCACAGAGGGCTCCCTTACCCCGCCCTTACCTGGTTAGCAGGCGGACAGCGTCAGCATGGATGTCTGGCAGCATTTCAGCCACTTCTCAGGCCTCCATAGCTTCCACGGTTCCCACCGATGCTGGCGCCTGTCGCCAGCGTCATCTCCAACAACAGCATCTGAGTCACTCCCACTTTTCCCCTGTCCCTGTAACAACAGGAAAAAAAAACATTTTGAGGTACCTGAGAGCACCACACGGTGCGTTTTGGTTTAATCCAGAGTGGCTGGGTGGGCGGGAGAAGAACCGAGTGAGTGTCTCTGCTGCTGCTACCCTTGGTGCTCCAGCCTCGGGCTCTGCAAGTTTGCAAAAGTCCCGGTGCCCAGCCCATTCCTGCATTCCAAGGGCCCAGGCTGAGCTGCAGCTGTCCCTCTCTCGCCAACGCCATCTCCAACAACAGCGGGGGAACAGCAGCAGCGGGGGAACCGTGGAAGTGTTTCAGCCACTTCTTCGGTGGGGGAGCCACCTCCGTAACTTCCACAGTTCCCGCCGCTGCTGCCACTGTTATTGGAGAAGGCGCTGGTGAGAGAGGGACGGCTGCAGCTCGGCCTGGGCGCTTGGAATGCAGGAATGGGCTGGGCACCGGGACTTTTGCACACTTGCAGAGCCCGAGGCTGGAGCACCAAGGGTAGCAGCAGCAGAGACACTCGCTCGGTTCTTCTCATGCCCACCCAGCTGCTCGGGATTAAACCAAAACGCAGTGCGTGGCGCTCCCAGGTACCTCAAAATCTTTTTTTTTTTCCTGTTATGGGGACAGGGGAAAAGCAGGAGCAACTCAGATGCTGTTGTTGGAGACGGCGCTGGTGCGGGGGGGGGGGGGAAGAGAAATTAATTCACCCCCGAAAAGACGTCCGAGACATTTTTTCGGGGCTCAAAAAAAAAAAAAAGTCCCAGCCTTATTTTGTGAGAAACACGATACTACTTTTGGGTTGTATCATCTAACAAAAATCAAAATCATTTATCTATAGTAGGTTTGGCTGAGCAGAAAAAAAATGCTTATCAATTGTAGATCTCAGTTTAAATTCCTGGAAGAATTATCAAGGCAGTAGAGGAAAATGCTTCCTTTAAATATTAGATTTTTATCAAGTACTGTCCTCCTTTACACATAGCCATTTGAAATGACATCAGTGGGCTACCTTAATAATTTAACTACTTGTATTAGGAACTTGAAGACATGAAACAGACCTGCAGGGTGAGTCTTAGCATGTCTGTAACTTCATAATGATCTTCCACAAATGTTACATTTTTTCTAAGTAGCTTTCATTAATCTGTGGCCTTTTTTTTTTCTCCTTCAGGCTGTTCCTCTAAGTCATTCAAGCTGTACTCTCCAAAGGAGCCTCCAAACGGCAACGCCTTCACTCCCTTTCATTCAGGCACTATGCTGGATCGAGATGTGGGGTAAGAGAAAAGCGCTGTTAGTGCAAAATTGGGATGTTCTTGATCAAAATCAATCAAATCTCCAACCTGCTTCTGTTCAGTTGTGGGGCATAATCTTGATAGCCACTGAAGGGACTTTGAATTCCAGATCAGAAGAGATGAAAGATATGGGTTCTGACATCTGACAAAGATCATTCATGAACAGTATCTACCTTTTAGCCAATCTGGATATGGCCTGCAAGCTCTCTGCCCAGCTCACCAGACATTGTCAACCTAATTAGTATAATGATTTGTGGAAAGCATCCCAACATTGATTACTTTGGAAATGAGGTGGTCATTATGGCTGCTAAGATACAGGAAATAACAGTTAAGGATACTGTTTTCTTCCAAATTGAATCAAAATCAAATACAAAACATTCCCCCATTCATATTTAATTTATATTTTTATGTTTTTTTCAACTGGCAAAGTGTGCTTGATTTGTTTTTGAATTTAAAATTAGAGAAACACTGGGGAAAAAAAAAGTCTATCCAGGATACAAAACAGCTCTTTTTTTTCAAGATCCATTCTTGATTGGAAAGAGGCAAGGCTAACACTATTAATCATGCAGAGACACTGAAGGTACCATTTTGTGCTGATATAAATTTGTGATTATTTATATTCTGCTAGTATTCTTAGGAGCACAGTTTAAATATCAGTAGTCTGGAGCAATGGATTTCAAGTGGTAGGAAGTTCCAGGTCAGTTAAATTGTGTGATTGTTGATAAAATCAGTCCACTTATCTTATCCAGTGAGCCACTGAACTATAACATCCTGCTCTTCAGTGATGAGGAACCTGAAGTGAGTCTTAAAATAGAGCAAAGTTTCTTGCAGGAATTTTGGACAGAAATCCATCTCTGCGGTTCTTATAGCAGAGTTAACGACCTGAATATGTTGTAGGCCATGAGAATTGCCTACATGTAAAAAGGAGAAGGAAGAATAAGAATCAAACCTCTCAAGCAAGTTCTTACCAGACAAAACATGCTATCAAACTCCTTGACAGAGCAGTGGGATCTCCATGGTGTAGGAATGGCCAGGCTTGGATAACTGGTTTCTCTTGGATCAGTCTCCGGGGGGAAGGGAATATAGTTTCCCTTTGGTATGATTGCACTACATTCACACAAAGTATTGATAAACGAAATGAAAATATGTCCTCCCTTCTGAAGAAATTATCAAGTTGTGGTATTTTTAAACAAAACAGGAACTCTTATCTAGGCTGCTTCCTTTTTTTCACTGATCTTTAGTTTTCTTTTAAAAATGCCAAAATACAAGCAAATGGACAAAAAAAGTATTTTCCACAGATGTTCACTAAGATACGTCACTGTTAAATCATTTCAAATATTCCAAGACAAACTTTCTTTCATTATATTTTGGCTGTTCCTCAATAATTCTCCATTCGTGTGAACTTTGTTGCAATACTTTTGGTTGTGAACTTTGCCAGTAATAGTCAAACTGATCTAATTGGGGTTGTAGCTTAAAAAGCTTTCATCTAGCCTGATGTACACATGTTTGAGTACAGTATGAATTATCTACAGCACTCAGTGTGTTATAAGGTATGGTGATCATAATAATACCCTATAATAACACTTCAATACCTTTGAAGTCACAGGAAGAGTCTAAGCTAAGAAATAAAATCTGAAATGGGAGGTGGACATTGGTAAAACATGTTCTCTCCCCGTCCCCTTTTCCAAAGTTATTTGTCTGGGATACACTCAGCTTTGTAATGAAATGAATTGATAGGATTTTGATTAATTTTGATTAATTAATCTTGTGTGTGCTTATTTCTTTGTAGACCAACTCCTATGTATCCACCAACATACCTGGAGCCAGGGATTGGGTAAGATATCATATAAAGTCTGTGTGTATCCTTGTTCAACTTAATGCCCTCCAAATGTGTTGGTCCTACTGGGGGGGGGGGGAGATAAAATTGAAAAAGCTTCTTATAATACTAACCAGAGTACAGCTAAATTGTAATATTTCAAGTGTGATTAAAATGATTTTGTGATTATTATTATTATTTGTGATTATTATTATAAATTTTATAAAAATATAAAAAATAAATACAGATAACATCTTATTTATTGTTTTTAAATTAATAAAAAGAAAAACACAAAGATAATAATGATGAGGAAACATTTTGTCAAAGATAAGGGGAAAAAAACAAACAGTGTTTTAACAAAATGAAAGATGACAAAGGAAACATAATATGATATGGTGTTACAACAATAAACCATTATAATTCTATATATACCAGTCTGATGCAAATATTCAAGTACATATGCATTTCATTTGAAAAATTACCTTATTCTATACTGTATTCTGTATACAATAAGTAACATTGGGATATATATGATGGATGATACGGTATTTGCCTCTTAACACAAAATATGTTAAAATTATCTTCGATGAACTTCGATGAAGTTAATATACCCACTTCCATCTGATTTTTATACCATCTTTCTCCAATTTTTAAAGTTGGTTGTTTCCAAAAAGTCAGTTTGCTAGGCTATTAAAATTCCATAACTTTCCAACTGATTTGATTAATTGCTTCCAGAGATACATTGCAAGCAATTGTAAATGTAAGCCAATTGTCAAGTTCCTGAAATGCAGTCATATGACCATGCGGTGGGTGGTGTAGCAGTCATGATTTCTAGAACAGATCATTTTTCAAGCTCATGTAACGTCATATGATCATTAAGCAAACTGTCCTAAGTCAAAGACTACCTGTAATTTTCTGCGAGTTACAGAATTGGAATTGCAAAATCCCAGAAAAATCATTTAGAAATTTTCTAAACAATTTATTTCTAAAAATATTTTCTAGATATATATAAAGTGATTTCTTAATCTTTATAATCAGGATAGAAGAATTTAAAATTTCCCATGAAGTAATCAAATCCTATTAATATTCAAAAACATCAGCATTTAGTGATTTGCACTCATGAGATAATCATTAGCACTTGTGTACAAAGCCCTGTTTAGAAGTTTCTAGAGGCTACAAACATGTTTAGCGAGAGTCCTGCCCTGTCCATACTAATTAGCTAATGCAGCTTCTGCTGTACTGCCTGAATTCATTTTAAAATGTTTTAGGTAATTCTCACTTAACTGCCCTATTTAGCACTGTTCAAAGTTACAATGATGCTGAAAAAGTAACAACTTTACAACTTGTCCTTGCAGTATGACTGTTGCTGTTGCAACTTTGTGATCATGTGATTGAGATTTGGGCACTTCACAAACAGCAGATATTTGTGACAGTTACAGTGTCCTGTAGTCAGAGGATTGTCATTTTGCAGAGTCAATGAAACCAATGGAGAAGCCAGCAATAAAATTGCAAATTACAATCACATGATGTCTCGCTTAACTATTGTGTATGATTCACTTAATAACCACAGCAGAAATGTGGTTATAAGTCCATTCTGGTCCCATTATATCTTGCTTAATTATTGTTGCTTAGCATCAAAGTTGCCAGTCCCAATTAAGTGAGGACTGTCTGTAGTCATCCTTTCAACTGTACTGGAACAATATAAAGTTATTTTTGACCTGTGTCATAGATTTCTAGCCTGTCATTTCATGTGGCTCAATGTTGTAGGAATAAACTTCCTCTTCTGGATGGGCATAAATTATGCTATTTTTTCCCTTGAGTAGGCTATAGGAGATGTATACAGTAAGTTCACGATAATTATTTCTCATGTTGGTGAATCTCTCTTTCAGAACAAGCTCTAAGGGTGGCAAATTTTAAAGTTATTGTAGTTTCATCATCTAAGTGTTTTGTTACATCCCAAAATTGGTTGGGCGATTCCTTTGTCTCTTCAAGAGACGGGCAAAACTCCACCACCCACATTTTTGCTGTGCCATTATTGGGGACCAATGAAACTTCCCTTTAAGGACTCAAAGGGTTTCTAAAAGTGCTGCTGCAAGCATGAAAAAAAAGTGGGATAAAGGCTCATTGCTCTCTAATTCTGGGTTTGGTGGCATCAACTTCTGCAAAATGGACTTCTCTCAATCTGCTAATCTTTTTTAACAGACCATTATGCTTCCAGAGCATCCTCTGATATCTCTTTCTACTTTGTGATTCAGTGCACAAGTTGAACTTCTTTGGTTAGAAGACTTCTGTTTCTATCCAATTATACATCTCTTGGTCTTGCGATTTAGTGGTTTTCTCAAACAACAGAGGACCTGATATACAAAATAGTCCAAAATACTACTGTTTCATCAGTCCTTATTCTGATGCTTCTGTCTTGTTGATGGGACTCCTGGTCTAAGATAGCCAGTATTTGCTTTCTTATCTAGTTCCAACTTTTTCAAACAGAAGTGATTTGTTTTGCCAAGCAGAAACTAAACACTTTTACTACTGTTGATTCTCTAGGCAAGATCATGTTTATCTTCCCTTTTTTTTTTTTTTTGCATTATTATATCTGCTTCTGTTCCATTAGTCTCTCACTGGAGACTAAGATTAGAACTGAAGATCATCCATTTTGGAAATTGTCTATTCGGCAATAAGACTAATCCTGAATAGGGTCCAGAGTGTTTCATTCAGCAACCTGAAAGCTGTCTATAGCAACCAATTTTCATTTCTGTTCATTAACTTCTATGGTTCTGCTCTTGTTCGGTCTAAAGATAGAGGTTCAGGTTTTTCATATAGAAGGCCAAGCAGTCTATGATCAGTCCCTCTTGCCAGAGACTGGAACTGTCAGTTTGATTATTTTTCAAATAATGTAAGTTCTGAACTGTTAATATGTGTTGTTCAAAGTTACAATCCTGAGCTTTTACCCAATTCAACACCAAACTGCCCTCTTGATTTCAGAGCAACTGGAATGGTATCAGAAGTTTCCTTGAAAGATGGTATTATTAGATATATTTAAATAATAGGAAGACTAGTATTTGAATGGCATATTGTGACTTTGAATAACCAAAGAATGAAGGCCTATGTCTAAGTATGAACAAATATAATAATACTAGGATTAGCAATGGTGACTTGATTAGAAGCAATAATAGAGGTAGAAATAAGAAATAGGAGGAATATTAGCAGATATAACTTTTATATAACAGAGTATAAGTAATTTATGAAAAAGATCAGGTGGAAAGATGGTGTTATGGATATTTATAATGTCATTGGCATTAAAATGGAACATTGAAATAATTGAATAACTACTCTAAAAACATGTATATTACCACTAGGATTATATAAGTTTGATTAATATAACAACTATTATGATTATCATTGTTGATGTTTTTATCAGAATGAATTATAGTCAGGGGCCACAGTGTTCATGTATTGATATTGATGTATACCTAAAAATAAAAATCTAATAAAGCTTTAAAAAAAATTCCTGCAAAAATAAGCAGTTGGGAATACTTCTCCAAATTAAAATATTTCCACACTCATGTCCAACTATTTTACATTAGTAAGAAGGATAGTGAACTTGGACTTTATCACTTCACTTATCTTTTGAGGTATTTATTTTAGAATATTTATCACTTCCCTTTTCCTACCATATGAAATGTGACCTTTTATAGACTACAAGATGCTTATTTTCATGTTTTTGTAGTGCACTTACTTTTGTTTTAATTTACTACCATTTTGTAGTAAATTTGCCCTTTTCTGGCCCTGAAAATATTTTCTAAGTTAATGGAGTTATTATGCTTTCCTTTATCTGCAAGTCATCAGTCCATTCCCTTAAGTAGATGACTGTTAAATACTCCTGTGCAAAGTTATCCTGCCGAGTCCTTCTCCCTTTCATCCTCGTGTGTTCAGATCAGTTATGAAAAAGTTTCCTTCTTCCCTCATAGTTTATTCAATTTACAGGGGCAATGATTATGTTGTCAGATAAATTGCCTTGATATCATTATCATGGGTTTGTAGGTTTCAAGCATGTATGCATAAGATCCTTTCTTTAGCAAAAAGAGCCCACATTGTTCTTCAGCTCTTCGCATGGCAGCTTGCATTCTTCATATGACAACTTCAGAGTTTTGTTCTACAACCTACAAAAGTGCTCCCTGGAACTGTGGAAACTCCATTAAATTTCCCTGGATATGAATGTAGGATAATTCTTGCTCCCCATTCCATCCTGGAATGTGGCTGTTTTCTTTTGACCGTAGCTATGACATCAGCTCAACAGACTAAAAAATTGCACCCTACAAAGAAAACTCCCTTCTTCATTTTTTCATAGGATGAATATTGCCTAGATATTTCCTGCTGCCAGAACAGGTTCTGTTTGTTATAATTGTGCCCCCTTTTCCCCCTCTAACATCGCCGGAAACATTGCTCCATTTATGGGATGTCTGTTACACTTTTGTCTTTTACTTGGACTTTATGGCATCCTTTTGCCAGGTCCAAAGCTTAGGCTTTCTGCTCAAATGGGTGGTCGTAACCATCAAGGATTATTATGAGCTGTTATGCTGTCCTTAACAGCAAGACCAGAAGCCTTCCTCTGAGACAGGAAAGCTGTGTATCATTTGCCATTAATAGATGTCTCAGAACTTTGCTGGGCAGGGTGCATAGCCTCAAACTTCATCCCTTATTATAGAAATTTTGCTTCTAAAAGGATGCAACCTTTACAGAGCTCTCTTCTAGTCATCTTTGTGGGCCAAACCATGTTCCTAGTAAGGAGTTTGCTAATCAGCAATCTTTCTGAATCACAAGGACCATGATGAAGAAGAATGGGTACTTATTTGTGATTGCATTTCTTTGATTGGTCATCTATTAATTTGCCTATTAATTTACCTCATTATCTCTGAGGTGATTTGGCTATTTCTTTATCCCACTTGTGCTTTTGTTAGGAACTGAAGGGGTGCAGTGTAGTTCCTCTAAATGTTTCTGTAAGCTCCTGAAGGTTCTGTGAAGGTGCACAACCTTAGTGAGCAAATTCATAGATTACCTCTGAAAGAACTGTTCTTAAAGGTAAGTAACAAGTTTATTTCCTGTTCCTTCTGCTTAATAATATTTTTCTTATCTTTCAGCAGAGCTACAGATAAGAACCACATAAAAGTTATATTTAATTTTTTAAATTCAAATAAGATAAAATGTTTCAGGAAAATATGGTTTCAGATTACAATAGCATCTATGTGTTCCCCCCCCCTCCAAAATAATAAAACATTTTGCACACTCAGGTTTCTTGAATAAATGGCTTTTTTGTAAGGTAATTGCTATGGTTGTTTGACAGGAGACACACACCGTATGGAAACCAGACTGACTACAGAATATTTGAACTCAATAAGCGGCTGCAAAACTGGACAGAGGTATGTTACTGTGGCTTCTGGATGACTGAATTAGAAGAAAGGGGAAAGCTTTGGAGGGATACATAAAGCTGTTACAATTACACAAGAGAGGAAAGGACTATGGCTATTAATCATCCTTGATTTTTGTTTAACTTTTGAGAACTGATTTTACTTACTTTATTTTTTTTTTGGTATCATTTTCCATTAATAGATGTCTCAAAACATTTTATAATTTAAAATTACATTAATAATTAAAACAATAAGTAAAATTAATAAGCATGTATGTTAAATTAATATTTCTTCTATCTTCCTCCTCCTCCCTTCTGTCATATACAGCAGAACCTTGGGTCATGAACACTCCTGTCTGCAACCAAATCAGGTGGCAAACAAAATCGGTGCCATTTTATTTGACGGCGTACATGTGCAGTTGGTCGTGCTTCCAAATCAGGTCGTGACCGGAGTCCAGGAACGGATTACAGTTGTGACCCAAGGCTCCACTGTATCCCAAATTAGTTGTGTCTGGAAGTACAACCGACTGCGCATACGCAGTCAAAAAAATGGCACCAAAGGGGAAATCGGCGTGGAAAGGGAATCTTTCCGGCGTGGAAAGGGAATCTTGCCAATTTTTGTCACCCAATTTTTAAATTGTGATCTGATTTAAAAATCAGGTGGATTTTTCATTTCCTACCCGATTTGGTCGCAAACAGGAGCATTCGCGACCCGAGGTTCCACTGTACTGTGGGTTTAAGACACTCCTAACACCCCTCAGGGGTGTATGTGCCTTAAAATGCCTTCTGCCATGATAATGGCTTCAAGAGGTCCCTCTATGGAGGAATAGAAGAATTGTGATGCTGCACGACAGACAGTACAACCGTGTAAGTCCTGACTACAGGATTTCCCTGTCTAAAACAGGATTGGGATTTTATAAAAACACATTAGAAAAATTTAAAATAAACTCAGCAAGATAAATGACACAACAATAATGGAAATGAAATGAAGAAATCAATAAAATGAAACTAAGAATGAGTAAGAGTCCTGGGAGAATAAAAATATTTTTGCTTATCACTGAAAAGGCAAATAAAGATGGCATCATGCATATCTCACCAGAGAAAGATATTTTAAAGTTTTAAGGGTCACTACTGGAAAGAACACCTCCTAATTAATGTACTTAATGTACCTCAATGAGAAGGCATTTGGAGCAGACCCTCCAAATATCATTTTAAGGTACTGGAAATAAAATATGGAAAGAAGCCTCTTTCACAGTGTTGGTCCAAATGGCAAAACAAACCCTTTATAAAATAAAACCTACACTTTGACTTGAAACTTGGAAGCAGATTGGAAACCACCTTTGTGTGTTTATATTACCGAATTCCAGTCAATACTCATATCTCAACATTATGTATTAATTGAAATGTCTAAACAATCTCCAAGGGTATTCTAAAGAAGACATCACTAGTAGATGGATTACTGTACTGAAATGAACTGTTTCCAATAGCATAAGTTGGCAAATAATAATTTTGGCTGCAGTGGCCACTTCCTCCTGAAGCAACAAGGATAATTCCAGAAATACTCCCTAACTTTGAATTTAATCACTTATGTGGAATGCTCACCAATATGGAACAGTTGAATTCCACTCACTTGGAGAGACATGCCATTCATTAATAGCACCTCTGTCTTGCATTTGCTCTTCTCTGTGCCTACAGGAATGTGACAATCTGTGGTGGGATGCCTTCACCACTGAGTTTTTTGAGGATGATGCCATGTTAACAATCACCTTCTGTCTGGAAGATGGACCAAAGAGATACAGTGAGTCACTTAGAGTTCCATGTTTGTTCAGTGTACTGTTGTCTTCATAAATCTTTCATGTATAAAGCTGCAAATGCTTATCTACCATCTTGTGGAGTAAATCCTGAGGGAACAGATTCCATTCTGT
>BLBF01000053.1:12846616-12874168 GCA_015471245.1 Laticauda colubrina
CATACATACATACATACATACATACATACATACATACATACATACATGGGGCACAGCAGTCTAGCTGGTAAGACACTGGCTTTTTGAGTGGAAAATTGGCAGTTCAAAACACAAGCATCATGTGACAGGGTAAGCTTCTGTTTCCCCAGCTTCTGTGAGTCTAAAAATTTGAAAGCATGCAAATACAAGTAGGTAAAGTAGACACTACTTCGATGGGAAGGTAACAGCATTCTCTGCAGCTTGCTGGCCACAGGATCACAAAAGTGTCTTCAGATAAGTGTCTTCATTTAACATTTATGATCTTGTATAAGAATTGTGCTCCACATTAGACATATTTTTGAAATTACCATGAAGTTCCCAGTTATAATACATTACCTTTGGGTGGAGAAACAATTTTCAGGAATGATTTTCAAGAAGTTCCATCCACTTATTAGCATATATTTGTTATTCAAAGGAGATTTATATTCTTACATAAAAATTATATGTCATTAATCACAATGCTGGAAGTCCAGTTTACATAAGGCTTCACATATTTTCCTTTACTCTCCACTTCTAAAAATCAGCATCTGATAAGATTTTCCTTTGGTATTTCTTCCAAAACGTGAGAAGTGATATTAAAAGGACGACTAGGGTGCTTGGAAAAACCATTAAATATATAAGCAAATTGATATTGTTCCTATTCAAAATATTATACTTTGAATAAAACATTACCATGACAGATTTCTGGACTTAGGAGACACGTATGCATAGACTCCTTCCACTTGTCATGTTCTAGAAAGTAGATGGATTATTTTAAAATGGAAAAATAAATTATATCTGTTTAGAACAACTTAAAGCTGTTGTGTTTGTGTGGAAGAAGCACAGTTGAATAGCAGGTTACATGTGTTGCATGCAGAAGCCTCAAGTTTAGCCCCAACATTCTACACCATAGTTAGCACTAGGAAAAAACCCTATCTGAAATCCTTGAAAGATGCTATAAGACAATGATAGGACCAGGTCTAGATAGGTCCAGAAGCACCATTGAAAATAAAGTTATTTCTGAGATAGTTCTGTGCTACTCTGCATACTTTTTAAATTGGAGGAATCTAAAAGAAATATATAATGAAGATGAGCTGGGAGCTTGGCAACATCAAGGAATGATCAACATTATTGCTTCTGAGCAATACATTCCGGACTTGGGTCTTGGCCTGTTGGCAGTTCCATTCATTGTTCATAATCTCCAAAAAAATGCTTTTGCCAATCTAGTCATGAATGTACACTACATAGAATGACAAGTAATTTGACTTTTATCATCCCTTTCTTCCTGATGTCTAGCAATCGGCCGTACCTTAATTCCTCGCTACTTCCGCAGTATCTTTGAGGGGGGCGCTACTGAGCTGTATTATGTTCTGAAGCACCCAAAGGAATCCTTTCATAACAACTTTGTTTCACTTGATTGTGATCAATGTACTATGGTCACTCAGCATGGCAAGCCCATGTTCACCCAGGTGAGAGTGCAATGGTATTTCCCCAGCCCCAAGGCTTTCCAAGAGGTACTTGTGTTTAATTACAATTTCAGTATTCTTCACATATGTAAAGAGATCCTCTGCTTGGAAAGAGTTGCTAGCTACAAATAGAATTAGAACAAAATTGTGTCACAGAATATTTCTAAATTTATTTTTATACTAAAAGAATTAATAAAAATGCAAATACATATAGCACAATTTTAAAATTTAATTTAAATTCAGCACTATTTAGAAATGGGATAGGCAGGTATAGCAATTTTTTCAAGAATTTTTTAAAGAAGTGCCTAGAAATTACATTTTAAAAACTAAGTGCTGCAAAATAAGGAATGGATGGACTTATATTTCATACAACCACATTAAAAACAAAATGTATAAATTAATGTTATTAATAATATGAATGCTCAAAAGCATAAGACCAGATTTACTTCAGAAAGGAATTTTTCTGTGCAATAATTATTTTAGAAATGTAGTCTGAAATTATAATAGTGTCTATATCTCATGTTTTAATTTTAGATATCAAAAAATGAGAAATCAGGAAATAGTCTAACAAAAGTCAGTTAAAAGAAAAGTATATGCCTGCTGGGAAAGACTAATAGAATGTTAGATACTCACGAAATGAAATTCAGATGCAGCCTAATAAAATCGTACGATTCTGGATATATAATTTGAGTAGTGGGGTGCTATAATCTAAAAAGCAATCCAGAATTTGATGCTATTATATTAGTCATAGACTTTATATATAACTGTTGAAATAATTACTTAGAGAACACTCCCTTGAATCTCATAGCCCTTTGCATTCTGCTTGTCCAGGTATCTGTGGAGGGCCGCCTCTACTTGGAATTCATGTTTGATGACATGATGAGGATAAAGACATGGCACTTCAGTGTCCGGCAGCATCGGGAACTTATTCCCCGTAGCATCCTTGCTATGCATGTAAGTTCAGAGGTTAGTAATAGCCTCTGTTTAGGCTGGGTTTAAATATTTCTGAGAATGAGTCTTGACAAGTTGTTTCAGTTGTTTTGTGCCCATTCATAGTGTTGAAGGTTTTTCTGCTGCACCATTATTTTTTCAAAATTTCAACCTTCAGTTTCTATTTTGGTGTCCTAATATATTGTATCATTTTAAAAGATTAACCTCCCAGTGCACAGTTTATGTGTTGATGCAACATATTTTTGTTTAAATGTTTTATTTCTACTGCTAACATTTTCTCTCCAGGCGCAAGATCCCCAGATGTTGGACCAATTGTCCAAAAATATTACTCGATGTGGGCTTTCAAACTCCACACTCAACTACCTCCGAGTAAGTGCTTTTCTTCAGCACCTATGAAACTAAGAAATATATTCCTTGGTATTTCCTCCTTGGGACAGTAACAGAATTAAAAATGTCATTTGGACGATAATGTTTTCTATATTTTACACTAAGGGCTATTGTAAGGTTTTTTTTTCCTATATTATTATGATAGAATAAAGGCGTGTATAAATTCACTGGCAATGTATAGAAAATGGAAAATATGTTTTGCTTCAAATCTGAAAGAACAAATTGTCTTCTGGAAGTTCTACCAAACCATTTTCGATGAACCATGACCGGTCAAAACAAAGTCTGCAGGAATCTCAAGAGTGGTTGTACAGGGCAACTAGGGTAAAGCTGGTATACACAAAATCAGAGAATCATAGGATTTGAAATGACTTTGGAGGCCTTGCAGTTCAGCTTCCTACCCAAAGGAATCCTCAAATCATCCCAGCTAAATAGCTGTCCAGCTTTATTTGACAATCTCAGCAATGGAGCATCTCTGATTCTAGGAGACAAGTTGTAATGGGATGTGGGAAAGACCCTGGGAACCCAAGCAAAGAGACTGTTGCCAAGGGAATGGTCAGATAAGAGACAGTCTAGCCTGCAATTGGATAATGGGCAGGGTAAGAGACTCAGAAGAGACTCACCCAAGTTTGTTGGGCTATAAAGGAGATGAGGGGAAAGAAAGATTCATCTGTTCCATATATGGAAAAGCTTGCACCTGAACTGTTTTCTACACTTCTATCCACACTAGGAGAAAGAAAGCATACAGGGAAAGTACATCTCATATGTTTTGCAAATCCAGATTTGGCTAAACATATGTAGCATGAAAGTCAGTTTGCTGCATTATTTCTAGTAAAAGCTTCACAGGTGCTCCAGGCAAAACATTTTTAATATTTGATTTTGCTAGCAATCAAGAGAAGTGTGTAAATTCTAAAAGTAATTGAAGCTCATGTATAGAAACTACTATCCAGCTTGATCGTAACCTACAAGTAATATCTAAGATTGAAGCTAAAGAGTCACCATCAGTCTCTCCTTAGCCTTGAAAGCCATTTGGGCGACTAAGCCAGCCGCTCTCAGCCCAGCCCACCTCACAGGGTTGTTGTGGGGAAAATAGGAGGAAGAAAATGTATAAGATACGTTCACCGCCTCATACAAATAATAAAGATGGTTTAGAAATAAATACATGTATGCATATTTGTCTGTCTATCTAATTTATACATTGCTCATCTCACATGATTCTGGGTAATTTAGCCTTTTAAAACATACAGCCATATGAAAGAAACATAGGCAAAAACAAAGTTAAAAATAGAAGTAGATTTAAAAAAAAAAAAAGATAGAGGAATTCTCTCAAGCAACCAACCATATCCAGGATTGCCTGCCACTTTTACATCCCCAGGCTAGTTGACAAACTGAGGTCTTAATGCTCTTCTGGAGCCTATAAGAGCGGCCACCTATGTCATCTGGGGCAAGATATTCCATATGGCAAGGTCAATGACAGAAGGCTCCCTTCCTGGACCCTGCCAATCAAAATTCTTTAATGAATGGTGTGTGCAACCTGTCTAACTAGGTGGACAGGTTACATTGACCATGCCATGAAGAGCTTTAGAGGGAATATCAGCGCCTTGAATTGTACCCAGAATCAAATAGGCATCCTATGCAGTTCAAATAATAGAGGTATCATATGCACAACTCCAGGGCTGCCCAAAACTGTCCACGCCACCACCCTCTGTGCCAGCTGTAGCTCAAAGGCACTCTTCAAGGGTAGCCTCATGTAGAGCACATTGTAGTAATGTATGTATATGTATATGTATGTAACGTATATAGGAGATGACTACAGCATAAGGAACTTTTTCAATTCAGGAAGGGACATAACTAGTTTACAACACAAAGTTGATGAAAGGCCCTCCTAGCCATGGCTGTCCACTATTCAAGCAAGATTCATTATTCCAGCAGGGCCTTTAGATCACACAGTTGTTTGGTCTGGGGCAGTGCAACCCCATCCAGGATCAAGGATGGCAAGTCCTAGAATAAAGAGGACCCCCCCTCCCACCAACAGCCACTCTGCCTTACCAGGATTCAATTGAAACCAGGTGTTCCCATCCAGACCTCCGAAATCTCCACTGCGAAAGGGCATCCACAGCATCACCCATCCACTATACAACTTGATATCATCTGCATACTGATGATAGTACAGTCCATGGCGACAGATGAACTCACCCATGGCTTTGTATAGATATTAAAAAGGAGTGGAGAGAGCACGGAGACACCCCATGTGTGGTGGGTGGGCTGAGCCTTTTGCTGCTGATCCATATTGATTGTCATTGGCCTCTGAGAAAGGTGAATGTTCTTTATTTTTGAACAATATTCTTTATTGTCCTTTACTGATGCACTTTATTATTCTTTATTGTACATCCCAGGTATCTGGCACTAAGAAATTAATTAGTTTTGTCAGAATGTGTCCATATCTGGCCAGGTTCAGATCAATGCCTAGAAATCTATCTATGGTTCCAGGAGGATTCCATCTGAGTTTGTCCTCTACTACAGAATTTATTTTTCCTCTTCTTCCCACCAGCTGTGCGTAATCCTAGAACCAATGCAGGAGTTGATGTCTCGACACAAGACCTACAGTCTCAGTCCTCGGGATTGCCTCAAGACGTGCTTATTCCAGAAGTGGCAACGTATGGTGGCGCCACCTGGTGAGACTTTTGAGCAGTAGGGAAGTCTATCCTGTGCACTGACCACTAAATCAGGTGCATTTCTTACCAAGCCTACCTGAGGGCAGCAGGGCATTGGCTTCCTGCAGCTGGAATGCCTCAGAACTTTGATGAGTGCTAAAATCCTGTCTCTGCAACTAACACAAGGTGTAAAAATGAAAGTGGAAGTTCGTGTGGAAATATAGAAATATAAAAGATAGTTTGAATCAGACGGTATATAAATTTATGAATAACTAATGGGAAGTATTTATTCATTATCCAGGCCTTGCTTGGAACATGCAAATTTATAATTTGACTGTGTTGAAACAATGGAACATTAGATTATTTTTTTTTACTAAAGGCAACTTATCTCACCAAATATTATTTCACAAACACCTTCATAGCTGAACCTGCACGTCAGCAGCCTAGTAAGCGCCGGAAAAGGAAGATGTCTGGAGGTAGCACCATGAGTTCCGGTGGAGGCAATACCAACAATAGCAACAGCAAAAAGAAGAGTCCAGCCAGCACCTTTGCCCTCTCCAGTCAGGTACCTGTAAGCATCCCCTTTTCATTTTTTCTTTTCCTTTTAACCTGAGGATTCCTTGGTTTCATGCAGCTGAAGCTCTTCCCCAAAAGATGGGTGATGCTGGTAGATTGCTTCTAGCAATCCTCTCAAGTCAGATTCAGGGAAATACACCAACAGTTAAGGAATAATGTCATGCCTGAGCACGTAAGCCAGCCAGAATTGATCTCTCAGTCCTTTTACCCAGAAAGCCATTCCCAATTTTCTCTCAGATGTTCTTTTTCAGCAACCTGGTTTAAAAAGGGAAAGCAGCTTAGTTGTTGCTCTTAAATGAATGTCAGGAATCCTTGTTCATCTACAATAGATGTCTCAAATATATTTATCTTGATTATCCCCCTGTCTTATAACGTAAAAAGGATTAATGTAATCCCTTAGTATAGCTGTTCATTTGAAGGCTGTGTGACAGAGCTGTCAAACTCCTGGCCTGCAGGCTGGATATGTCACGTGTTGGCCATGCCCACGCCTGGTTTAGTAAAAGGGGGGAAAAGTCCTGATACATCCCGTGATGACATGAGTTTGACATCCCTGCTCTATATAGACCCTGTTAGGGCCAGAGTCTCATTTTTTTGTGACTAGGAAGAATTCAGACTTCTTCCTCTTACAGTAAATATTATAGGATTTGAACCATTCATGTGGGAACTGAGAGGAGACTGTGATTTGCCAATATCCCAGGGGCATCCATTGATTTGTCAGATGCTGTCTGCCCAGATACAGTAGAAACTGATAGCAACATTATTCTAAGTCCAAAGAGGAGCAATGTTCAAAGGGAATATAGAGACCTTCCCAAATAAAGTGCCTTCTAGATGTTCTGTGCCACTCCTAGTTGTTGAGTCTCACTCAACACATTTGAAAGGTGTGAGATTAGGGAAGGGTGAGTAAAGGCTGAGGCTAATTTTGATTCCTCATTCTAGGAGGGTGGGGGAGAAGTCCTTGTTGTTGTGACAGCTGGCTCCCTTGAACATTGTGATATGGGTCAGGGCAATCTCCACCTCGATTATGTTTCGGGACCCTCTTCCCTCCTCAGGATGTGATGGTGGTGGGCGAGCCAACCCTGATGGGTGGGGAGTTTGGTGACGAAGATGAGCGCCTTATCACTCGGCTGGAGAACACACAGTTTGACGCTGCCAATGGTATTGATGATGAGGACAGCTTCAACAACTCTCCTGCATTGGGTGCCAACAGTCCCTGGAACAGCAAGCCCCCTTCCAGTCAGGAGAGCAAGTCTGAGAATCCGACGTCGCAAGCATCACAATAAAGCCCCCAAAACAGTGCGCAGCCAGGCCTATACGTGACTTGGCTGGTGCTCCACAGACTGAGTCGAAACTATTCTACCTGGACAATTGTGAAGAAGAGTGGCTGGCCAACAAGGTATCAAGGTCTATGAGCACTGCAGCGCCTGCCTGTCTACAGTTAACCTGGCCACGATTCCCTGCTGTCTGCACTCTTGGTTGTCTCCTTTAGGGCAGAATTGGAACAGTGGGCTTTTAGTCCCAGCAGAATTTTAATTCCTTCTCCTTCCCTGTCCATGCATCCAGCGCCCTGGATACCACAAGCAACACTGTTAGGGAGTGGTATTCATAGCAGACCCTTAGAGCCTCAAGTCCATTTGGTGGATCAGCATGAAGTACCTTGGGAGGAGGCCACAGGACTGATTACTTAAGATGGGCAGGAAAAATCTGGTCTAAGGCGCCTTTTATCATTCAGTTTCCTATAAGGGGCATCAAGAAGGTTCCATTTTAGCAGGAGAGTCTTAGAGTCTTGTGGACAATGTCATGACTCACATTGGGGCAGCTATGATTTTTGTGGGTTGAATTTTAAGTGGTTCATCTTGACTGTCTTAGAGATGGCAAAGCAGTAATTCTGTTTTGCCTGAAGATCCCAGAAAGCCAATATGGCAGGAGATTATGTAGGGTTTTAAATTTTCTGGAATACGTTAGAAAAATATTCTGCAGTTATCTGGAAGGGAACTTGTCCTTTTGGTCAATCTTTAGGCATGGGCTGTTTTGCCCCAACCTGCTCTTAAAGGAAATTGCAGTCCTCATACATACCCTGCCCTCAGTATTTTGGGCTTTTTTAAAGAAATAAAATAAAATTGTAAGTTTTAAAAAAAATCTGCCCTCCCTCCCTATTTCCCCCAATCCTGATTTTTGTACAGGCTTGTCTACTAATTGGGAGTCTTAGCTTTTGTATACAGTTCTGAGAGCTTCAAACCAAGGAGAGACTTTGCAAACTTCCTTTATACACTCCTTTGAGGACAGCATGGCTGCCTCCACTCCCCCCACTCCTGGTGTAATTTGTGTGTGCTTCTGTTCCTGCTCCACCCTCCTCTACCATATCCCTCCCCTTTTCAAATTTGTGTACCTTGTGCTTGTATATTTCTGCGCTGTATGCTGTGTGTATGATGCTGTTCTTTCACTGTGTTCTCACTAAGGCTGCCACTCCCATTACCATTGGTAGTGGGGGAGGAGTTGATTGTGATGGGTGTCCTTCTTGGGAGGCAGTAGAGTTCAGAGGGTACTGTCACCAATTTACAGCATTGCGGAACCACAGGAATGGGGCTGTGGCATCTGGGGAAGCAATATATCCATGTTTTGCAAAGAGAATGTAATTATTTATTCTCTTTATGGAACAATCTCTAGGAAACCATTGCCCAGCCAGACACATTCATTTTTATTTGAAATACTGGTACTAAATCCCCAAGGAAACAAACCCACCTACTTTCCTTTCTAACTTCCAATGTTCTTCCTTAAAGCCAAGGTTTATCCTGTACATCTTGGAGAAAAAAAAGATGCTTTATTAGTCACAGAGGCCTCAAAGTTGCCACAAGTGAGGCATGGTTTTTCACTTTTGAGAAGAGTACAAAATACCTTAAGATATTTGGGCCACCTGATGACCTAGACCATGGGTGTCAAACTCCACTGCGTCATGTGCCGTATCATGATGTTTTTTGACTTTATGAAGCCAGGGTGGGCGTGGCCTGCACATGATGCATCCGGCCCACAGGCTAGCACTTTGATACCCCTGGCCTAGACTGATTGTGAGGGTGATTGCAAAGGCTGCACTGTCATGGCACAATACGCTTTTACCTTGCTTAGGGTATTTCTTCAAGATAATTTCTACCTGCAAAGATTCCCCCCTCCCCCGCTTTGCAGCATTATCGTCATCAGTTTGCCTAGAGCTGCTAGTTTTGTCTTGTGCTATGAGAAGCATTTCCTTTCAAGTCATACTCTGGAATCCTAGATATTCTCTACTCTGATGGAACCCAGTTGGATGAACCTGAGATATATTCATGGCAGTTTGGTCACTTTTGTATTACTGGGCCCAGGTCCTCCCCTACCGGCAGGTAATTATAGCAGCTAGTAGTGTAAATTACAAGGGATTGGGTTTTTTCCCCTATCCATTTCCTACTTCAAAATAAGAGTATCACATTTCTCTACTGCTGTGGCTCAGCATGTAGTGATGACGTGTACTCTATCACCTCTCTCCACCTTGTCCCTTTCCACTTCCCTGGGGCACTGTAAAGCTTTTTTTTTTTTGCATAGTTTGTGCCATTTATGGTCATGTATGGTACCAATAAAACAACTTTTCGGTTTGGTGCTCTCCTTCCAGTTTCATTTCTCATCTGGATATTGAGAAAGGGGAAATCTGTTCTTACATGCAGGTTCTAGCCATCAGAATTATGTGATTTAAGCTGAGGTAAACAGCTGATACGATGGAATTCAAGGGCTAACACTTGTTCTCTGCTGCCAGAATTTCCCAGTTTTAAATTTCCCAGTTCCCTTTCTATTTCTAAATAACTGTGTGCTATATAGCATGATAGCTATATAGCTATATAGCAGATAACTGTGTGATATAAAGCATTCTGGAATCTGCACCAAGCAACTGAGAAATCTTGAGTACATCTAAAGATAACAGAAAAGGTTCTGCAGCTGAAGAACAAGTGTTCTTGTGTTGAAAGGGGAAAGAAATATCACAGAGCCATGCCCTTCCAACATTAGCAGGCAGCCAGGCAGTTTGCAATCCAAATACGGTTGCATTGTCAACCTTTGATTAACAGAAAATAGAGCAAACAAGTTTGATAGAAAGCATGGAAAATGAGCTGGTTTGATAGTTGGAACATTTTATCTCCAACAGTGGAGTCCCTTTATTATTAATTCAATCTACAATCACCCCGTCACATTGGGTAAGGAGGTGGGGAGAAAAGATAGCCATGTGCCTAGTATTGGCAATGCATGAAAAGAGAAAGAATGATACCTGAAATATTTCTGCCTCACTAGCCAAGGGAACTTTAGCGTTATATTTAGCCTGCATCTTCCCTTCCTCCATTTTGTAAGATGTTAATACCTGTGTCTTTCAAAACTATTGTAATCTTATGCCATATTTCATTCTTTGAACCAAACTTTGCAACATTAAAGAGACACAAGGCTTTGGCTACTCTTTTGCTTCTTCTCTCCATGTAATTTTTTTTTAATGTGGGAAATATATTTTAGGAAGCAATTAACAACTTCTGTATATAGCCTTTTTACTACTTAAGCCCAATTCCTGAACTCATCATAAACTTTTAAACAACAGAGGAACAAATGTGCTTCCAGAAACTTGACACATTTCATTTTAAACATTTAGCTGATAGAGCTACGGTCACATCCCAATAATTTTCCTACCAGAATGATTCTTGTGGAAAGAGAAAATGTATCTCTGATATTAGTTGGATTCTTAGCCCTATCTTCTGTTCCATTAGTAGAAATGGTAGGCTTAGCAGTAGAAAAAAGCTGTCATTGGTGGAGATTATGTCCATATGGCTGAGGAGGCAAGGAGACAACTTTTATTTTTGTCATTAAACTTGAATAATATAGCAGTAAGATTAATAACATTAAATGGGGTTAAAAAGGAATGCAAAGTAAGTTTAAAAAATGTCAGTTCAAATTGTTCCTAGTAAGGTTTTGGAGGGACAAAATTTGATAATATCGTAAAACAGAGCATCACTCCATAATAAGTTTGTGATGACTAAGGTTGGCAATAAAGAAGAACATAGAATTGCTGTGTAGAGGATACCACCATATTTCTAATAAAAACATTTTCCTCAAAAAGCAGAACAAGTGTACCGATCAGTCATTAAACAAACAGAATAAAAGAGCTTGAATAAGAGGTTTAAGGCAGAATCAAGCCTTATAGAATCAAGCCTTGCTCATGTTTTAAAGCAATATCAAGAACATTATCTGTTACAACCAAAACACAAAACGCAGAAGAAAAGGTCAACTCACTTCCATATTTAAGTAAATTTGCCTCTTAAGTTATGAGGAGCTGAGTTTGACCAGGAGACTTAACTGTTTAAAGGATGTCTTTTGAAGCCTATGCATTGCTCAAGGCACCCATTCCATCCTACAAGGCCCACAAATGCCAAAAGGGATGTATGTCTGTCTAAAAAAATTCACTCCCATCTATTATGAATTCCCTCAACCAGTCTTAAGTACTGAGACATGGAAAACAGACAGGCTTGTGTTGTAAAGTGATCAGATGCTGTACATGATTTTTTTAAAAAAACTATCATTGTGGTATGCTGGTGACACATAAATTTGGTATGGATTATAAGGGAGAACATTTTAATTGTGGACCATTTACACCACTAATAAACTATATGCTCATAATCTGTTTTATTACTGCATGGATAGACACACATCCTTTAAAATAACATTGAATTTTACTCCATTATGAATTGTGATTTAACTAGCATTGAAACCTTGAATACCAGCATACTTTAGTTTTTGTACTTGAAAAACTCAAGTGCCATCTATTATTTAAAGAGATAAAATCAATGTTGGAAAACAGGTAATCCACTGTCATAGCAACTTCTTGCCCTGTATAATAATCTACTGTATATTGTCCCTGACAGATTACCATCTGGCCTCTCTTTAAACATCTTAGCAAAGGAGACCACCTGCTTAACAACTATTATTCTTAAAGTTTTTATTTACATCCAACAAAAAATACTTCCCTGTAATTAACTCACTGTTTCTTGTCCTTAGTGCTGTAACAACTTTGAACATTTTTGCCCAATGTGTTTTAGTAACTCCAGATACTACTATAAGAAAACTATTATGTCTCCTTGAAATGTTCTGCAAGTCAAACATACCCAGGGCCTCTAACTGTTCATCTGTTTTATTTCCAGACTTCATCTTGGTGTCTTTTCTCTGAATATAACTCTAGTTTGTCAGTATCATCCTGAAATATGCCCTGAACTGGATTTCTGTTAATCTTGACATTATATTATGTTGGTACAGGGTAGGATTGTATTTACTCTTTCTCCAATTGCATCACTCTGTTGGTTCATGTTCAGCTTATGATCCACCATTTATTGGTATGTATTTTCTTCCCCTATGTCAGCCAAAAGTTAGTGCAAAAATGGCTTCCTAAGCTGGGATATCTTCATGAACGCCGGGAAAGAAATTGAATAAATAACAATTGGGATGTATTTTGAGTCATGTATGCATGGAAGGAATGTCTCTTAGAAACGAGCATTTGTTGATAGTCTGCTGCATAATACAAAAGTGACAATTTGTCACTTTCCTGTGACTATTGCAAAGAAAAAAAACGTATCAACAGTCTTGTCCTAATAGTGCAGACAACTGGAACATTATGTTTCCATTTAATAAGTTGGTAAACTTAATTATAAAATATATCTCTCTCTTCTTGCATTTAAGAATTCCAGAATACATGTACAATGGGGTGGAATAGAATGTGTTTTGTGTATTATGAACCCAACACCTTTATGTTTATGTAATATATTTCAATGCAATACTAGGCAAAGTCACAGTATCAAGGAATGGCTCCCAAAGAAAGAATAAATTCCATATCCAAGCCAGAACAGTGTGGCCCTACCCACTTCTATCTGCTTATTGTAAATTTGCTTCCTATGTCTGTTCTTATACATTGCTAATCTCCACAAAGGTGTTCCTGTCAGCCGCACCCATTGTAAAAATAAACAGTTTCCTGTAGAATAAGAACTTGTTCAAGAATTCCAAAGCTAAGAATAGAAAAATGGCACTTTTTCTTTTTTAAAAACATTGAACCTATATGCAGGGATACAGTTTGTTTTACAAATTGTGAATAACTCTGGAGTTCTGAGATAAGATCGTGAAGGTTGCATATCTACAATTAGGCATACCGACTTAAAAGGCTTTTAAATATTTTGGCAAAGATTAAAAATGGATCTCCACACCCACAAAATAAATGAGTTCACATATGTGCTTAAGCAAAGTGAGAAATCCAAGTGCTTCACTTTATCTCTTGGGGGGGGGGGGGGATAATGAAACAAAATTGGTACAGCCAGAGATGTCTAGTTTCTAAATTACAGCATTGTAGAACTTACACTTTGTGTGTGTGTATCCCTATTACCTTACAATGGCAGGAAATGATACTGCTGATTTTTAGCATAGCAAAAATGGGAGTGGTGAGCCACAAGTGGCTCTGGGGCCGCAGATTACCCACCCCTATTCTAAATTGTAATTTACCTTTTTTGGCTTTGATTTAGCATATTGTGCTTTTTCCTAGTAAGTATGATGTTTTAGCTTAAAATAAACCCAGTCATTGTAATTTACTCCACAGAACACAGGGTTCTTTCAAGGAACAGCATTAACATAACAGTCCTCCAGCAATTGAGTCATCAGAAAAGTGTGGCTGGCAAAAATTATTCTGCCCAGACTGCCAAGCCTTCTTTATGTCTTCATAGTAAAACTGCTGAGTGGCACTGTCCTTTAGGCTTGTAAGGTCATTTACAGATTCTCCAGCTTTGTTCCATTTCATGATGAGCATCACTTAACAAAATAGGAATAACAGTCAGTCCGTATGGTGAGATGGGGTTGGATGAAGACAGGCTTCCTTAAGGTGGAGGTTACCCAAGGGACTGATTCAGATCAGGTGGCGCTCCATACTTAAAATCTGTCACTCAACCTATTTCTGCGAAATACCTACCAGTCTTCTAAAACTGCTAAATTTGGGTTCAAAATTATGGCTGGAGGAAGAGTGTGGGGATAGTGCAGGAGGAAACAATAAAGAAGTGCTGGCAGGCAGTGACGAGTCAGCACTTTCAAACCCAATTAGAAGGGAAGAGAGAAACTGTCTTTAGATGAAAGATACAATCACTTCTATGAAACCTTGATAGCAGAAGGTGCTACTGGAAATAATATTCAGCAAAAACTGGTCTTTCCCACCCCCTTTGCCCTCCTATCCTTAGAGATAGCTCTAGTCTGTCCCACTTTCCTATGACTCTGATCCCACTGGAAGAATGTGATAGATCTGATCTTAGGAGACAGGCATATGGTCCATCCAAGCTTAAAGGGATAGTTCTTTAGACTGCATTAGGCAAACTACTTCTGAAATCTCACCAAGAAAACTGCAGGGATTTGTCCAGGCAGTTACCAGGAGTCAACATTGATTCAAAAGACAAAAAAAGAAAAACAAACCACAGCCAGTACAGAACCCAACATGTCTCTATTTTCTTACCTCTTCAATTTTTATTTCTTTGAGTTAGTCTCCCTCTTGTAATTTTTGGATCTGATGTTAGAAGATCTTAGCTCTGTCTTTAGTGCAAGTAGAAGGTGACACACATTTTGTGATTCTTTCAAATCCAATCAAATATTGGAAAGAAATTTTGCAAAAATGTTCACCATTTTCATTGTTTATCTGCAGGATAACTCTGCATCTTGCACAGAATACAAGATTTATACTTAGTTTAAAAGGGGAACTGGCAAAAGAAAGATGGTGTTAGAACTTGAGCCAAATTGGGCCAGGGATTGTGGAAGTAAAAAAAAAAAATCCCTGAAGAGGCAGCTCAGCAATGCCTCAACACCTATACTTCCATTTGATGCCTCCTCCCTTCTCCTTCCTAATAATGTGAAAACAGAATCAAGCATATAACTCCCACAATGTATGATATGCACATATACGGAGTTGCAATGTATTTTGTTAAAAATAAAAATGTCTTTACTGGTGGAGAGATTTGAAAAGAACTCCAGAAGCCATCAGCTGTGTGCTTTTCCAAATATATGTGTGTGTATAATATTTTAACTACCTTGAGATCTTTGGATGGGCAGCAACCTTTTTAGTAGGAGGGTCAGAAGTGGAAATCATAGTTTACATTTGGTAAATCCTATCACTGTACCTGATGATATTTCTAACTGCCAATTCACTAGCAAGATTATGGTATTTTGCTCTGCTAAAAGAATCCAAATGAAACAGAGATGATGATACTCAGCAGCATTTGAGGTGAGTTTGGCCAGCAGTTAAGTCTCAGGTGTGCAGTGATTCTTCTCATCTGCTGAAGCCTCCCAACCACTGATGCTGAACTTGGCATCATACATTCTTTTATATATATATGTCTGTAAACAGTACAGTAGGTAAATTAATGGGCATCAGGCAGATTTAGTAGCAAGCTTTTTAAGGCTACTCTGGATATTAAGGAAACAGCATGCTCACAGACACATACTAAATTAGCTCCTACATCTAAACTCACAAGATTCTTGGGGAGTGGCAATGGAACTGAAAGCTTTGGTCACATCAGTACCATTTCCTATACTGTACATCTGGCTTCCAGTAGCTTCTCTGAAATTAGCTTTTCCTATATTGTTGCCATAAAGGACACACCCATTATTTTAAACTCATGGTTTCTATAGCAAGCCTTAATTTGTGTTGTATTTTCTGTTATAAACCTGGGTGTCTTTTTTCCATGTTTCTGATGTTCCATAAAACTAGAGCAAGGGATAGTACCAGAAGGAAGAGAGGCTGATCTATGTGACCCTTTTCAATTGCAAGAGCTGTTTGCTTTGTATTTGCATTTACTGGCTCTGATAACTTAGCCAACAAATGTTTTTTTTTTCACGTCAGGCATCACCACCCCTTTTGTCAACAAAGAAAACTGGTCTTTACATGTCCCATGTTGCCAAAGCACTAATGTTGACCATCAAATAACATTTTAAGACAATGTTTTCCCAGATAAACTATTTTGGATTTATAAGAAGTGCTTGGTATATTATTACAGTAGCTTGAAAACTGAATTTTTAAAATTATTTCTCCTTGAAGGCAAATTAAAACTCATGTTTGTACAAGCTTCAAGAGATTTCAGAGATTCTCGATAGGTTGCCACTACTATCCCCACTATCTATTATCTGATAGTCAGGCTGCCTTCCTTTCCACACAATTGCCTATGCTTGCTTCATTTCAGCAATATACTTCAGAAAGGACCAAAATCACTTTATCATTGGTACTCTAAAAGAAATTCTTGCTCATCTCACGAAAGTAGAACAGACATTAAAAACAAACCTAATGTACCTTTCTAAAAGTTTATCTTGCCATGTTACATTTAAAGTTTCAACATTAAATCATTTCAAAAATTATCTTTTTTCTCATTAAGAAGGCATATCAAATATAATACTGTAGTTTGAGCAAAGCATATGTTTCAAGGGCAGAGAGCAAACTACGAAAGCAATGCTGTATTCTTTCTTCAGTAATCTTTGTTTGAATTTTGTTTTGTTTTGCAAAGTAATTTTTTTTTTCAGAGGCATGAACTGATTTCAAAGAGAATGCCCTTCTCAAAGGACCGAAGGAGTTCAGACTCTCCGGCAACTGCCTCACTCTACCCCAAGGCACTCTTAGCAGAATGAACAAGAACGTTTCTGTCAGAAGTGCTTCATTCTCCAGGCTCTACCAGGATAATTTAGCATCTGGAAATGGATGATGCAGGACCCCTTCGATGCTGTGGAACAGGATGGTCTAGTTCCTCTCATAGGAAAAGAGATTAAATAAAATAATTTGCACAAGAAAGGAGGGGTACAGTAATAACTTCACTAATAAATGCATTAACACCAATTTCTCATATTTAATAAAAGTGCCACACCCATGCTTTTTATTTCAAATTCCTGTCTTATATATCTGTGAATTATGAAAACTTACTAGGTTCTTTTGACCAAAAAGAAAAATCACCTTTCCTTTAGTACAGCTCAGAGGAAACCTGATTAGCATTACATATTCATTCTGTGTCACTTTCAGAGTTAATAAATATAACTGAGTTGGAGCTCAATTGAACAAAAGCTTCAAGCGTGACATGCACAGAAGATCTAACACAATGGAATAAGATTGGAATAAATATGTACAAGAAGAAATACCACTAAATAATAGCAAAAGTCAAAATAAAAGAGAAAATAGATCCTGATGATGGACATGCATTGCATACTTTTCTTAGTAACAGGAACTGATTTGCCACTGCCTACATATATAATAAACAAGATCTAAACGTTATTTAAGAAACTTGGAATGCATGACATGGAAAGGTCTTTATAACACATACCAAATGTTTGTACTCTTCCTTTCTGGATTAACATTGTTATGTAAAACAAAAGTTAGAAATAGAAATAAAAAAATAGAGATAATAAAAATATCAAAGGAAATATAGCCAATTTTAATTTATTTTGATGCTATTCATATTTATCTATTTGCAAACACTCCTTGCTTCTACTATATTCATATATTATGCCCTATATTTTGCTCATTAAACTCACTTTAGGGATCTCATTAGTCCACTCAACCATGCCTTCCTTAGTCTTTCCCTGCTTCTCAAACCACTCTTTGTGTACAGGTAGTCCTTTACTTAACAGTTTGAAGTTACAGCAGCACTGAAAAAAGTGACTTACGACTATTTTTCACACTTATGGCTGTTGCAGCATTCCCATTGTCACATGATCAGAATTCAGATACTTGCCAACTGACTTACAGTTGCAGTGTCACGGGGTCATGTGATTATCTTTTGTGATCTGAGAAGCCAGATTCACTTAACTTTGTTACTAATTTAACAAATGCAGTGATTCTCTTAACAAGAATCTGGCAAGAAAGGTCATAAAATGGAGCAAAATTCACTTAACAGCTACCTTGCTTAGCAAATTTTGGGTTCTATTATGGTCGTAAATTGAGGACTACCTGTATATGTTTTATGATTTGACTATCATTCATTGTCTGCACAAACCAGCTCAATATAAGTCTTTTGTATTCATCTTTTATAGTATTTAGTCCATATTTTATCACACCCTTCTTAAGTTACCCACTGCATTTCAACTTACTTTTCAGCCTGATGTTTAGTGGGTTAAAAAAAATTTACAGTAAGTCTATTAAAACAAAATATTGTTTCAGGTGTATAGAGCAAAACATAACATCTTTTCAGTTAAACACAATTTATTGATTTGGTATAACACATAGATGGAATCAGCTATTTTTTATAAGGGAGAAAATACTATGGGACAGGAGAAGGTTTTCTCTTTGGTGCCCACATACAATTCTACTGAGTGTTTTGGTAGACCAATAAATCCTTTGAGATAATATTAAAATACAGAAAAATACATGCAGGGTTAAACCACCTGAATTAAACTTTTAAGGCTTTAAAAAAATGACACCAGAACTTTGAATGAAAACCAGAAATGCTCTGGCAATTCATATAGCTAATAGAGGATGGGTATAATCATGTCAAAACATGAACACATTCCATTTAGTAGCAGTAGAAGCTTCTATGTAATGTTTTAAGGTTCTACAAGAGCCCTAGGTGGATAGATCAAACTAAGGCTACCACAACCACATACAATACAGATAGTCCTCAAGTTACAAATGAAATGGAGCTTGCCCATTCCATTCATAAGCTGAGGATTTGTGGGAGTGACTCTTGTACCTTGAACAGGATCACTCCCTCCTTTCAAACACGCATTCGCAAACCAAATGCGTTGCTTGTTAAGTGCACATGTGGTATTTCAGGGTAGGGAAGGCTGTGGGGGAGCCTACTGATGGAATAGACCACCTATTAGACCACCGAATACCTCCCTCACCACTGAAATACCTCATGCTCCCCACAATTGCTTCCCCTCCTCCCCCCAGGTCACTTATTGTATGAAGATCTAGCAAGCTGTCTCTTCTCCAGCCTATCAGCCACGTGTGCCCCTCCAAAGCTCCGTTTGGTGTGCGTAGGTCTTGTCCGGCATTTTTCAGCCCAAAATGGAGCTTTGGTGTCCCAGATTTCACGCTACTGATCTCACATGATCTTGCAATATTTTCGGCCTTCATTCTCTGCGTACTCGCCGAAGACCTGAAGCACTTAAACAGACCAAGAAAGTGAAGGATCTCTAGATCTTCACAAAGTGAGTATCCACAAATCTAGTGCCTATGAAGACCCGGTGCAGGAGCAGGGAGGAGAATAGGCAGGGTAAATGTTGCAGAGCCTCTGCAGTCGTTCATAAGGGTGAACAACTCCCATGGTTCTGCAACATTCATCGTTTCGGGACATAGTGTCATAAACACTAGGGGATGTTTATCGCGTAACTTCGAACTTTCGCTAAGGAAACACTCGTAATGCAGGGATTACCTGTACAATGTATTTGCACAAAATACAAAGCTAAAATATGATTTAATAGTGATAGTTCAATGTATCGTATGAATATAGCCAGACCTTCAATTTTGCTGAGATTCTGTTAGTGAATGTATTTTTATGGAGATCAGACTGAAATTTATAAATGCACAAAGTATTGTTTTGATACGTATTACACTCTGGCGTCTTCTGTTTCTCTAACTATGATAGGTCTCTCTTGATCTCCTCTTCCTTTCTGTAGATTTTTCTCTCATTTTTTTTGTTCTCTTCACAAATTCTTCTCAGTCTCCCTCTGTTCTTGCCAAGAGTCATAGAACCTTCACATTCTGCCTCAAATGGATATTTGTACTTGATGTGAACACTGATATATTTTTATGAAGCATTATTTTTATTGTAAGTAGATGAATTGCTGAAGTGGTATCTCTAGTCACAGAGGTAAGTATCTGAATTTATAGTAAGTAATGACAGAGTTTGCACTTGCAGTACATTCCTCTTTATCAGAGCTCCAAGAGCCACAAGTCAGAATCATCTGGGGCAAAATTGTGATGTAATTAAATGAGTCCAGAAATAAAAGGGCAGATGGATGATGAAATGATTTAGTGTATCCCATGAAAATGGTATAACGTAATATAATGCATTCCATTACAAGATATTAGGCTACATTGGAACACTAATTGTGCAGGACAAGTGCAATTTCATCACAGTTAAATTATTTTAAATCAGAAATCATCAACTACTTATTAGAAAAATCTAAACTATGTGTCCACCCCAGTTTAAAATGTTTATTTTGTCTACTGCTACTTGATGATATTTAGTAATAAATTTTCATTACAATAAATTAATGCTTAATAAAATAAGAGACAAATATAGTTTATCATGGAAAATCTGAATATTTCAAGAAAACATTAAAACAATCACAAAGAACACTCTGTGTTCTTTTGTCATTCATAGACCAGAAATGAGCAGTGTTTGCTCCTTGAATTCACTTCTTGTGGCTCTATAACCTCCAAAACTCATCCCAATTTCTCCAAAACACACCACAAAATATGTGATGCCATTCCATACACTTAGCTTCCTTCTGGCCTCAAATATGTGGCCCTGGCTTTTTGTTCTTTTTTTTAAAAAAAAACATTTTAATTGTTTTATATCATACATTTCCTTTCTACGTTGAGCAGTGTGCTCTCAAAGTATCCTACATGTTAACATACAAACATCATCATCATCATTATGATCATATATATACAAACAAATATGTGGTAATATATAAACTAATATGCAATAACATATTATAACATATATCATCTTCCATTATAGTATCGATATATAACCATCAGAAATATTTACTCATCTATTTTTCTTTGTTATAAACCATATTTCACCTAATTCCACTCCTCTAACCTCAGTATCTGTCATTTAATAATTTATAGAATAGTTCCCAATGTTATGAAATAGTCCGAATCTTCTTTTCCTTTAATTTTAGGGTTAGGTTGGATATCTCTGCACATTCCAGTATTTTTTAAATTATATTATCTGCAGGGGTTTCTGGGTTTTTCCAACATTGTGCATATGCGATCCTAGCTGCTGTTAGCATGTGTAGAATCAAATATGTGTTACCCTTATTGTAATTTCCTGAAATCATACCCAACAAAAATGTCTCAGGTTTCAGAACTATTTGTTGTTGTATCACATTTTCCAGCCATGTGTGCATTTCCTTCTAGTATTTTTTGGCTTTGGGGCATGTCCATCACATATGGTATGAACCTGGTGTGTGATTACATTTCCAACATTTAATCAATTTGTTTTTATCTGTAAAACATTTTATGCTAGGTTTTTTTGTATGCTATTGACGTTTTAAGTTTATGATTTCTATTCCATAATTTCTCCCACCTATCCAGATCTATTGTATAGCCAAAATTCTTAGCCCAAATTATCATTGTTTCTTTTACTTGTTCTTCTTCCAATTTGTGAGTTAATAATTGTATATACTCTTAATTAATTTTTGATCTGTTCCCATTAATATCTGGTCCAGCTCATTTGGTTCATTGTAAGACCCATATTCCTGCCTGTCTTTTTTGTACCGGGATTGTATTTGCAACTGTGGCCCCCATGATCAGTCAATCCCCAATCCTTTTAATTCTTGTTTTGTTTTTAGTTCTCCCCTTTCATTTAATAGGTTATATGATGGCACAGTTTTTTTCTTGCTGGGCCTCCAGCATAACCAGCCAGCAACAGAGCCTTCTTCTTAAGCCTCTCTTTCGGCCCTCTTAATACTTATTCGCTATCTTGGATCTTCTTTCTACTATCACATAAAAGAGGAGAGGGCATTGTATTAGCATCTTATCACTGTTTAGATACCTGTCCTATTCAGGCTTAGGAGATATTACAGATAGTCCTGACTGTTCATTTAGTAACCTTCTGAAGTTACAATGGCACTGAAAAAAGTGATTTATTATTGTTTTTCACGCTTACAGCTGTTGCGGCATCCTCCTGGTCATGTGATCAATATTCAGCTGCTTGACAACTAACTCATATTTATGACAGTTGCAGTCTCAGAGTCATGTGATCACCTTTTGCAACTTTGTGGGAAAACCAGATTCACTTAAATAACTTAACAACTGTGGCAAAAAAAGGTAGTAAAATGGGGGCAAAACTCACTTAACTATCTCTCTTAACAATAAAAAATGTGAGTTCAGTTGAGGTCATAAGTCAAGGACAACTTGTATTGATTTTTCACCAAATTTTCTGGGAATTGTCCCTCTGGATTCATGGACAAAATTCTCTCCCTAGACTTTCCTTGGCAGGTAGACTAGACTCCCTAGACTTTCCTTGACATCCTTTCCCAGGTTGGCCTTATTACATTTACCTGATAATATTCAGTATCTGAACCCCATCCCAATTCCACCTTCATTGGTAAATCAAAATCTGTGAATGTCTATAGGAGAACAACGGATTAGGCTTATTAGTGTTCTTGAATCCTAGGACAGTACATTCACCTGTAATTGATTTTTTTTAGAAAACATCATTAACTCTGTTCCATGAGGGCAGTATATATGCAGTCTTCACCTCCAAAACCACATATTAGAAAGTGTTAAGTCCCAGTGGTGGCAATTAGCAAAGTAATTGTATGTATCTGATAGGCTTACCTTTTTAAAAAGAATTAAAGTTTCTCTAACGACTTTTGTTTGACATGATAGGCTAAAATGTGGTTCGCCAGTTTGCAATTCAATGTCTTTTGCAGTCCTTGTTAATTCATTCTAAAGTCTTTTTTTCACTTTTGAATTGATTTCACATATAGAAGAACTTTCTTGCAAGAGCCCAGTTTATTTTTGGACAATCCTAGGTGGAAGTTAGCCACTATCAGACAGCCACAAGAAGCTATCCAAATTACGGATATAGCTGAATAAGATATTTTGGCTGTTTGAAAAATGTAAGGCCCATTTTAGGAAAATATCTCAGGGCAACATCTCTGAGGGAGATGGGCAGTTAAGAAATAGGAAGTATAAATAAATAAAACAGAATGAGACTAGCAAATTTTTTTCTTCATTTCAGCTGCTCTAGGTTGAAGCCAGAATGCAACTTCAAGCATCCTATCACTCTGTCTGGGTGCCCAGTTTCCATCTCATTTCTCTGTTCCCAATCGATGAAAATTGTAACAACCGGTAGGTGGATTTCATATTTTCAGCAAGATCTCACTTTTGGTTTCTTCCTCCAGGTCCTCCTATTCCAGGCTCTATAAACACCGGGTCTTATCTTTCTGAGGAATTTTAGAGGTATTGCTTAAAAATGAACCGACGGGGTTTAAAACAACAACAGGGGTATGAATGAAACCATGAAAAATACCAACTGCGAGCTACCTTTGCAATTTCAGGGCCTGATTTCAACAGAGGAAGTGCGAAGCCACTTTTTGTTGAGAAACCTTCGAAGTCCCGTTTGCCGGAGGAGGATGTTGCATTTGACGGGACCTTGGCGACCTTACGCCTCTCGCCAAGAAAACGCTCAAAAGTTTTCTAAGAGTTGTTTCCTTGGAACCCTGGTTAGAAACTGAAGGCACCAACTCATTAAAAAAAAAAAAAAAGAAAAGAAAGAAACCCCAAGTCAACGAGAACTCTTCCGTGCGGGGCTGCGGAGAAAATGGGGCGAATGGTTCTCGGGAGCTGCCGAGGGTCGAAGCGTCGTCGCTGCCTCGGACTCCACGCTCACGTCGTGAAGGAAAGCAGCCATTAAGCGTCCCGGCCACCCGTTGCTCCGGGTTGAGGTGGAGTCCAACCGGTCGCATTCTGGAGGTCGGAGGATAGCCCAACCGCCCAGAGAGAAAGCGAGGGCGCGGAAGGAAAGGCCGGGCTGGGATTGGATCACATCCCAAGGGTAGCGCAACTAATCTCGCGTGTCCAGCCCCTCCTTCTGCAGGACAAATTCGCTCTGGGAATGCGCGTCGACCCTCTTTCAAGATCTGGGTCTCTCTCCTTTCGCAAGCGCGGCGCCCTCCAGTGTTCGCGGAGCTCCAGGATTAAGTGAGTCTCTTCGGTTCCGACGGCGGGAGGGGTTGGGGTGGGACCCTCAGCCCCATTTCCTCCCCCCTCCCGTGAATTCTCCTCCGAAAGAAGTGAGGTCGAGGAACGGATGGAGGGGCGGGAAGTTGAGACTTTGCGGACGGCTGGCTCGCTCGCTCTCCCGGGCCTGGGAAAACGAGGGTGGGAATCGCGCGGCGGGGAACTCTCGGAGCTGAGCGAGAGCGCGCTTTGATCCGGATTGAACCCGCGCGGTTCGCCGCTACTTCGCCCTCTCTCTCCCCCCCCCCTCCTATGAGCTACCTAGCTATCATCTAATTATCATTTCTGTGTGGAGGGGTCGGGAGGGCAGTTTCATCGAGCCGGGTTTGCTTCACCCAGGGAGGATTTGCAGCTGTGGTGCAGTTCACTAAGGACTGAGTACAATCGCTTTATGGCGCTGCCGGAGCGGAGAAACCCTGGGAAAGGCGCACTCCTCGGGCTCTCCAAGCCCCGGTTTGTTTTTTTTCCCCCTGTCTTGCTTCTCCGGCTCCCGCGGCCCCCTTCCGGTCCCCCTCATTCCCCCAACCTCCTCCCAGGTGGCGAGTCGTTTTCCTTTTTTTGTTTCTGCAGCGTTTGGAAGGATTTGGGCGCCTGGTAGCAAAGTTGGACCCACTTCCCCATCTGGGGCATCTGAATTTCTTCCCCAGGAAAGGAGAGGCAGGAAAACAGAACAGAATAGAATTCTTTCTTGGCCAAGTTTATTGTTTGGACACATAAGGCATCAGGGTGAAGCTGGGGAGTTATTTCCAAAAAGGTGCGTGGAGGGGAGGTGAATGGGAAGCGGAGGTAGCCAGAGCTGCACTTTCCCCTGGGTGTTAACTTTGGAAGGGAAGGCAGACGACTCTTGAACAGGATGTATCTATTCCCCCCACCAGCTTGCCCCGTTAGCATGAACTAAGGGTGGGTAGGGAATGTGCAGTTGGAGCAACGTGCTTCATCTCCAAGCCCCATTAATCTCCTGTGCAAGTGGCACTGGAATACATGGGGTTCTGTCCCTCCAAATGTGAAAGTAGAAAAATACTCTCGAAGTGCTTGTGTTAAGCAGGCATTAAAGGATAGGGTTCCCAAGATTATGTCTCATAAATCAGATAATCTTTTAGTTAAAGTAGGTGACACAGGTGTTTCAAGGACCCAATATCTGTTGAATTATGGGATAATCGTTGCATTCTAACAGTAACACAGCAACTAAATAAGTCTGCCATCTTCCTCTTCTAACATGAACCTGCTAAATAAGGGCTCTTCTCTGCCATATTTTACACTGGCATTTTTCTTCTGTGTCCTCAGCTCCTCCACTAACCACTATACTTAATGTCTGTGTCCTGTTGATCACTCCGACTGGCAGAAGGGAAAATAATAGGAAGTTTTCAAATGAACTGGAGTGCTTCTGCTCTCTAATGTTTTGTGGAAGCCGCTGTATTTAGGCAAATAGAGAGGGCTTCAACCTTTTCCTTCTGAGAAAAGGCTACAGTTCTTCAGGTTTGAAAAAAAAGAAAGTATTGATTGGGAACATGACTGAGACAAAAAATATATGTACATCAGAGAGAACCCTGATTTCTCCTGCTCCCTAGGATAATTTGCCTATTTCCATGTTTTCTTTCCAGCATCCAAGAGATGTCTGATTGGCCATTGTGAAAAGTAATATTCTAAATTGAGATGGGCTTTGTCTAATTTTTCCAGACTGTTCTTATATACTTACGGCTTCATTTTGGGGACAACTGGGTTAAGGGGCTTTGGGGGCTTTCAACCCTCCCTTCCATTATTTGAGCACTAACAGTTGAATGTCACCTGTCCAAAAAATCCACATTAACCACTTTCCTTATCCTATTTTTTTTCTCATAAGGAAACTGATAACGTTTGATGTTTCATCTGACAGTTTCCTGGTGGTTGCTGGGTTATACATACTTTATGGTTATACATACATACTTTATGCTGCTTTATCATCACCTAGGTTTCCAGGTTTGGTAAGAGGAAGCTTCAAAGAGTATTATATCTAAGTGGAAAGTGCTTGTAGAGCAGCATTGGACAGAGATTCCTGTGAAGAAAACAAACTCCTGAAGATCCACAAAGGCTTTCCAACTTGTCCTAGGACTTGGGATTGTGCTGCCTATTCACCTCTGAAGATGCCTCTTCAAAACCTCACACAGCCCACCTATCACCAACCACCCGGTAACTTACATGCTGACTTACAAGGCTTGTTCAATATGGTGCACGGTTACTTGGGGATTATACAACCCAACAGTTTCCCCAAAGGTAAGAATTATTATAATGCAGGAACCATTTCCATATCATCAATAACCAGTTTAGTATAGAATGCCATTGGGTTCTTCATAAAACTTGGTCAGCCCTTTTCCCCCCCTCACTGTATAGACTCCTCAGATTAAATGTTGTGAAGGACATGCATTTAATTTGAGAATTCTTAGGAAAGTCTTAACTATTTGAATACCAAGATTGACGCCAGCTAAGCAAATGCAGTGAGTTTGCTATGGCATTGTGGGGGGAAAACCAATTTAACTGTCTTAATGAAACAGTACTGGAAACAAAATAGTCAATGCTATCATGCTGAAATGAGAAAGGTGTTGTTGATTTATTGTACCTGGTTTAACTAGCATTGAAATTCTGAATGGTATGATAATAAGGGTATTTAGGAGGGGTTAGTCCATCTGTATATTTGAGCCTGCTAGGTAAATATCATAACTATTTGTCTATGGAACATTTATTTATTTCACAATATTTCTTTCATCACATATTGAAAAAGATGAACTAATCTTTGGAGAATGCCCATATTAATTGAAAAATCAATAACTGCCATAGTTTTGTTCAGAACAAATAGCATTAATTTTCAAATAGTTGTAATTAATCCCCTTGCCATCGGTAAGATTCATGTTCTTCAGTAAATTGCTATGCATTTTTCATATTTTTCTTTTGAAGAGAAGAGTTTTAGGAATATTATTAATGAAAAGCAGTTCTGGGTCAAATTTGTTTTTCATTAGAAATAAAATGTAGCCACAGACTTTGGTGGATGACAATAGCCTGAATGGATGAGATTGATCATCCCAAGAGACATTCATTTTTACAATATTTTATAATACATCTATTTTTAAATGTGTGTGTGTGTGTGTGTGTGTATGTATGTGTGTGTATGTGTGTGTGTGTATGTATATGTGTGTATATATATATATATATATATATATATATATATATATATATATATATATGCTGTTCAGCTTCCTTCGGGTATTATCCCACGTCATTGTAGTTCTGTTAAAGTTGTAGCAACGTTTCAGCAGAATCTCATCTGCCATCTTCTGTATGGATATGGGTCTTACAGCTCCTGGTTTTAAATTTGAGGCTGGTCCATTCTGATTGGTTGGGAGCCTGGACCTGTTTCATTGGACTTGGAGTTTGATTGATTGGTGTTCCTGGTTTCTTCTGTCTGTTTTGTGGCTTTGATTGGCTGGCAACAGTCTGTTCTTGTGTTGGAGGCTTTTAGTGCAGCTTGGCTCCGTGTGAAGGGACGGCTGCTCTTCATTAGCAA
>BLBF01000053.1:12889168-12906918 GCA_015471245.1 Laticauda colubrina
CTCTCTCTCTCTCTCTCTCTCTCTCTCTCTCTCTCTCTCTCTCTCTCAGAGCTCAGCTCAGCTCAGCTCAGCTCACTTCATAGGATTGCTATTGTGCAGCAAATAGGAAGAGGAAGGAGTATTATAACATTTGCTTCCTTGAAGTATTTATAAAAATAATGGACAGGTTTAAAAAAAATTTAAAATCAGAAAATGCTCCTTTTCATCATAAATATATGAACTATTTTAGAACAATCTTCTGAAATCTCCCATATTATGGCTGAATGTCAGTGTAAGCGCAATGGCAAAGCTGTGGAGATGTGGAGCTTTAATTTAATTCTGCCACTGCTGACAAGCAACAGGACTGTGTTTTAATAGGAAAAAAGCAGTGAGGGTGAAGGAGCTATAGCCTCCACTGGGCTATTTATCAAGGTTGGCTTCCCAGCCTTTTTTCCTCCCTAGTGGTTTTGATTCCACAAGTGAAGAACATTTACCACTTGTTGAATAAGCTGGAGGAAGTGGTGTCTTGTGTCTTTCCTTAAAAAATATTTATGTGGTACTTTTAACATTTTAATAGGATATTTTAACAGAAAACACAATGAAAAATATATTTTATTACAAATATTCCAGGGTTAAATGCCTGAGAGAAATAAAAGTCTGTATCTGATACAGTGGAGAGAGAGTTCCTAGCAAGGCCCAAAGCAGAAAATACCTGTAGTCTATTCTCTACAGCCTTCTCCTTCAGATCAGATATTTCAAGCCCCTAAAAATATTAACATAGGATAAGATTTTTTTTTTGCATATCTGCACAAGATTTAAATACTAACACCACTCTTTGAACAGTGTTTCAAAATAGATTTAGAAACCTAGTATAGATCTCTTCAAACCTTAGAGAGATGGCTTTGCAGTATCTCCTTCCACTTATGAGCCCAAATCTGTGCTTTGAACTAGTTCAAGTTCTAAAGTAGCCAACATGCTGTTCATTCAAATGTTTAACCTGAAATGCACTAGTAACTACAGTGTGCTTAATTATAATCAAGTTGCTTTCTATCCAGATTGAACTGAAGCTCAGTTGAAGCCCTGCAGTTTCAGCTTTAACACACATACATCCTCCATTGTATACAAAGGAAAGGACGGAAAAGGATTAAATAGTTTGCTAATAGCTGTATCAGTTTGACCCTAAGGAGGCTGCTTCATTCTTTAGAATAATGAGGCAGGCCCTGAGGCTATGATTTCTTATCTTGAATATAATGCTTCTTGTGATGCAACTCAGAATGTTAAGATCTTTTTGACAATAGTGTTGCATGTTGAATTGTATTCAGATTGTAGACAACTTGATAACCTAACCCTTGTGTCCTTCCTGAAAGTTATGGCTTCTTTCTCTTTTAAGGCTAGAGAAAATTCTTAAAGCTTATGTGTTTAGTCTCTTGCAGCTTAAAGGGGTTGAGAATAATAGCTAATGAAAGTTGAGAATCTTCTAATTATTGTTCTTCTGGACCTTCAATCATTGAGTGTGAAACTACAAATTTGTTAGATACAAATAATTTTAAAGGCCCACTTGGTGCAATATTTTGCTTTGAAGAATAGCCACCTATTTCCCCTCTTAGTTGGTAGTCTCTGTGTTTTATTACTTCTCTTTAACTATTAAATAGCTATTCAAGAAGTATGTACTCTTAGTTTATCTTACCCTTTAAAAATGAATCTAAGGTCAGCAGGCTCATTGAGCAACAGTGTATTTGTTGTATTTAACAGTTATCTTTCCATGAAGGCACCAGTTCTTTTATTTTTAAGAATGCTAGGTTTTCTTGGATATCAGGTGTCAAGTAAAATATTTCTATGGTGGCTTTTTTCTGCCAGGATGTTTCTGTTTTACAATTTTACATCCTTAGGCAGAGTTTGCCTATGAAGCACTGGACTTAGGCAGTAAGTAGGCCAGAGGTCTTCAAACTTGGCAACTTTAAGACTGGTGGATTTCAACTCCCAGAATTCCTCAGCCAGCTACAGTCTTAAAGTTGCCAAGTTTGGGCACCCCTGCAGTAGGCATTCTAATCAACAAGGCCACATAATGACCAGAATCCAGCTCTTTCATAGCTGTTTTACCATTCTGCTATTCTGTCAATCACAGACCTTTGTTATTGTGACTATTTTTTACTTTATCTTTGACTGACACCAGATCACAGTGTCTGGAGAAAGTGTCTGGACAAATAAACACACACACACACACACAAATAAATGTAAAAAATTTGCCCATCCTTGGAAAGGGAGGTAGTTTAATAGGCCATGGAGAGAGTGATATGAAGATTGTTTTAACGTCCATTTTATACTGTTGGAATAATTATCCTTCTGGGTTCAGTTCCAAGTGGGGAAAAAGACACCGGAAACATGGAGGCTATTTGGGAAGATGGTTTAATGGTGGACTGGACCACGTGGCTTGAAGCTCCAAAGAATGATGATCACGTGCTCCAAGGTGAAGGAAAAGAGAAAGAAGGGCCGGCCAAGATGCTGAGAGACCCTTATATACCCTCTGTTGGGCCCTACCTTAGTGTTTCCTGTTCCTGTGTAAGAAATATATGCCATTGGCTGTCAGGCTCCCAGGGATCTTAGCTAACTTTTCAGGCTTTCCTGAGTTGCAGGCTTGGTTGAGCCTTGCTAGATGATGATGCACTGAAAGGGCTCTTGGGCAATTGCTATACCTTTAGCTGGAGATTTTCGTTATGGCCCAGGCCTTAATGGCCCACCCATTAACAAAAGTGGGGATGAGCTTCTGCTTCTGAGGTGTTTCTGCTCTTGAATTTCTACTCTTTTTTAGGGGAAATATTCTGCCTTTTTAATATTTCCTAGGATATTTCAATTTTCTAGGAGAGATGTGGGTGCTAACTTCCTACAATACATTGGCAGCTGCTGTGTTTTCCATTAAAGGCTTTGAGTACCAACATTTTTATTTATAGTAAAGGAACTGTTCCAGTTCAGTCAATCATTAATTTTTTGCTTAATCTCCAGGCAGTCTGTTTCTAAATGCAGAATAAAGAAATTAGTTAGAGTAGATGGAGGAAAACTATCATATTAAGATGGGAAAAGAGACACAAAAATGACATGGCAAAGTAAGGTCAGCACCTTTTCAGAGGACTCTTAACAGGGTCTCCAATTATCAACATTCTATGCTGTAAAACTTTCCCATTTATTTTAAAATCATGTACCCTGACCTATCAATGCTCACTGTATGTTTGGATAATTTGTATACACACTGTCCATGGCTTTTCATTATCTTTTAGATTGTGAGTTTTTCAAGCATTCAGTTGTTTTTCTAGTTGCCATTGTTTAGACCTATGAATTAAATAGAATCCAGTAATTTTTTCCCTTCATCTCAAATTTAACTCTTTGGAGTTAAATTTTCTTTTCTTTTTGTTTGAAAAGTACAATACTATACATTTAACCTTATGAAAAATGAGTCTATATTATAGCTCAATATTTTGATTTACTGTTTCCTCCTACATCTCCTTTTTTATAAGATCACTCAGCTGACTTATATTTGGATCACATTCCAGTAAGACACGAGTTTGATAATACTGAAGTTTAATCAGTTTCTCTAGTTTGTACATTTGGATTTTTTGTTTTCTCCCTCCATTAAAATATATCACATTTGTCATCTTTAAATATAATTCTATAGATTATAGATTAACGTATAAGTGCATTTAGTTTTAAACCATGCTATTGTGTCATATCTACTTAAGTTTGCCTAATTTATTCTAAATTTTCCACAGTTGGGATGGGGTTTAGAATATTTTTTTTTTTGAAGATTTGAAAGTTTAATGAAGGGCAGTTTAAGGATCTGTACATTTTTTTTACTAAAATAAGTAACTCATCCTCTTTAGGAAATACTGATTTTTAATGGTAATTGCTGATAAAAAATTTCAAATTAACATTGCCATTATGAGAACTGATCAGCATGATAATAAAAATAAATAAACCATAGTTATATTGTGATACCCACATACACAAAATAGCTATAATGTATTTATGTAGTATCACATAGTATAATATTAGTTAATACATAAAAATGTCTATATGTTGGTAATAATAGATGCCACAATTTTGTCCTATATTTAAAGTTTATGTTAAATATAAAAATAAAAAGCTAAACAACTAGAGATAATAAATAATGATAGAAATGTATGGATATGACATTTATTTGATTGAATTAACAAAGAAATCAAAATTCATTTGCATTCTCAGATAAAAATGACATGAAATAGCAGCAGAAAAACAACAATACCGGTTCTCTCTATTGTTGTTGTTCTGCTCTGGTGGTTAAGGCCCAGAGTAGAAAACAGGAGACTGAGTTTAAGTCCCATCTTAGCCATGAAAGCCAGCTTGGGTGACTTTGGGTTAGTCATTCTCTGTCAGCCCAACCCCACCAAATAGGAGGAGAAAGATGTGTTGGATATGTTTGCTGCCTTGAGTTATTTGTAAAAATAATAAAGGCAGCATACAAAATAAATAAAGAATAGAAATAAATTATTACTGTGTCTGTAAAATTTGTCTATCCACCTAATCTACAGCTTGACTAATTGCAAGTTTTGCATTGCAATAATGAAATTTCACCACAAATATGTTATTTTAGATTATTTAATCAGAGATATTAAACATAAAATGCATCCAGATAATCAAGTAATGCCTTAAGTAATGATTCAATCTCAATCTCTACAAACTCTATAAAAGTTACAAAATAGCATGACATGGACCAATGAGAAAATTTCAACTGTTATATGAATTCATTTGCTTAAATATAAATGAAACATTGAAGACAGTTATCTTGAGTTAAGCCAAGATTAATTATCCTGCTAATTTATCCCTGATATCCTATTAAAATATCTCTGCTAAGTTATCCCTGCTATCTTGCTAAGCCAGTTATGCTGCTCGGCCAGAAGCAATATGAATAAGCATAAAGACAGTTTCTTGTCTGTATTCATTCCCTGAATGACCTATAAAATCATTTTAATTGATGAGAAGTTGAACCTCCAAATGTGGTTTGTTCATATTCTACTATCAGGAATGAGCATTCTTTGATTGGTTCCTACTTAATCATATTAAGTGAACCAAAGCCTACATCAGTTCATTGTCCCTTGTATCAGAAACAGAAATTTGGTTAGCATAGGCCATAGGAGCTCTCCCAATGCAGACCACAGCAGGAAGAAACGGCTTCAGCAGGACCTAGATTCTGAATGAAGGGAGGTAAGATTTCTTCCTTGCCTCTTTCTAGTTTTTATTGTCATGATCCATACATATTTCTTCATGAATAGGAGCCATATCCTTATCTAATCTGCAGTCACCTGGACATAATACCTTCCATCAGACTATGGTATTCTATTATTACCTTTGTTCCTAGAATTTAAGAGGGAAATTCTTTGACATTTCCCATTCTGTGATCCAAGGTTGAGTAGAATATCCCCTGAGTGATAGTCTGGTCAGAGCTATCAGCAGCATCCTATAGCTTTCTTTGATATTATACATACATACTGTACTAGGACTAACAATAAAGCTTTCCCTCTTGATTGTTTTGTTAAATTACTCAAAGCATCTCTCTGGAGATGTTCCTTCTTTCTTTGCCTCAAGGCCACCCTTTTTACTCTGTACAAAGTAAAGTGGCTATATATCTCATGACAAAAATTGCAGAGTAATGTTTCATTTTGAGAGTGATCAGCTACCAGTATTGAGACTTTTCACTTCCATAAGAAATGAGTACAGTCACCAGAAATCTATTAAGCATAAGAAGATAGCATTAAGAATAAGATATGCTCCAATGGCAGGTATCTTAGATCAGTGTGGATATGTAAGTTGACTTTGGCCACATATCAGTTTTTTTGAAGTTCCACAAGTTACTAAACTGAATCCGTCACTACTGGCTTCAGATGACCATCTTGAAATAATCTCAATTTTTCAAAGCCTGATTAGTTTTGATCAAAAATATATTTAACCTTCTCTTACCTCATCTTAATACCAATCTGCCAAGAGATCCAAACCCTGTTATGATAAGGAAAGCCTGGTCAGTGCTAGCATATAGGATGGCCAGAACAACTGATGATTTTTAACACCTGTGATTTTTTTAACACATTAAAAATAGAGGTATTGCAGTTTATACTAAAGTTCTGAGCCAGGATCTAATAGGTTGTAACAAATAAAGATCATTGTCTGTTTTGACAGCTTTTCTAGATCTATAGCTAACATTAACACCAATAATAATTATTATCATATAGTTTATCTTCATTGGTCCAGACGCTTCGCAGGTTTTTTAACTATCCAAGACAATATCCTCAACATTCAGTCACGATGATCTTATTCAGAGTGCTTTCAGTATCTTCTGCTGAAATTTAGAAAAATACCCATCAAAAAAATAATAAATTTACCTGCAAATATTTAATCTCATCTGAATTTTTAAAGCTAAATCCAATATGGTGGGAATTGGTGTTAGCATCTCTTGAATTCCATATACTTACGTATACCCAAGGAATGGCTTTATTCTATTACTCTCCCAATATAATGTTAATGATCATCCAGTCCTCTTTCAGTAATTAGTAAACTATATGCCAAGTTTTATGTCATAAATGTTCAGATTGTTAAGAATATTTTTGTACTTGAGCAAGTCAGTTTCAGATCTGGATTCTTTGCAACAAACCAGAATATAATTCTGTATCATTTAGCAGAAAAATAACAATAATCTCCCAAATAGAACCCTCTACATTGCCTTCATAGATCTAAAGGTGGCTTTTGATTTTATGGAAAAAATTAGTAGTTTCAGAGATAACCTCTAGAGGAGAAACTACAAAGTTCCTAATGGCATTTTAATGTTTTCAAAAATTATTGCAAAAGCCTGGCGGAGCTATTCCTAAAGAAATTATTTGTAAGAGCTAAAAATAAGCAAGCTCACAGCATCCTTCTGTAAGAAATCATGTTGGCTACCTTCACATTGCCTTGATGTTCTTCCTAGGAGGCAAGGAGAGCTATTTCCAATGCTCTCCTGGTATGATGCCAGGATATGCTGCCTTTTAATTATCTGGATTTAAGAGATGTTTGAATAAAAGTTCCTTGAATAAAAAAAAATGTGTTTCCTTTTTCCTATTGTGTTCTGTTATGGTAAAGCAACAAGTAATTTGATGCTAGGCTCCAAAACCCAAGAAAGATATGCAGAGTTACTTTTGCTATACTGTAAGCTTTATTCCTTTATTCCTTACCTATAGATAGAAATATTGCCAAGCTAAAGCAACTACCTGGGTGATTAAAGACATACTCTGAGAACTTCTAGGGAGTAGCTGTATTGATCCTCTTTCTCCCAACCAAACAATTTAAACTTCACAGTTTCACGGTCCTCTGAAATTCAGCTCCTTACTCTTGGGAATCCAGACTACATCCATCATTTGATTTCCTCTGAGGGATATATCTTGCATTCAAACAGAGATATCTTTTAAACATTATTTTACTGATTTATCTTAGATGCTTTGAACCCAATGCTCAAACTCTCTTATGCAAAGAAGTCTACAAAAACTTCAATCCCAGTAAAAATGTTGTTTGCCAGATGCACAGTGTATTCCTGTAAATCAGAAACCTGCTTTGCTTTTTAAAGAATTACTACTCACTCTTTGTAAAACACCTGATGTGCTTTCTTCAGTGCTTTCTTTACTTGTCACAAGAGATCTTAGTAACTTTAACTCATTTAAATTTATGTTGAATATAATCTAATTCAGTTAAACTTATTTATGTTATATAAAGTGCCTTTCATAGGAGATTAGTTCCCAAGGTAGTATTTTAGAAAACCAAGATCATAAGGGGAAGGTGGGACAATGCATTAAAAGGAAACAAAACCCAAAATGTTTGCTATGGGTAAACAAGGAAGATATTTAGGCAAATAAAGTGAGTTTTACTGGAAATACAAACAGCTGAGAGAGGTCTGGAAAGCTGCAACAAGATTTTGATGCTCTGAGATTACATTTCAAATTGAGTGGTTTTTTGATGGAGGATGGCAGCATAAATTCTCATGCAATATACAATTACAAAAATAAAATGTGCTAAGGCATCAATCTGATTGATAGGTATGCTTCCAAACCTGAAAATCATTTAATTCTACTATTACACTTTTTTTTTTCCTCTTTCCGACTCTAATCTCTTACTTTGGGGTGGGGTCAAGGTCACTAATAGAGCTAAGCATTTACTGGCTAGATCCCCTTCCTGATGCCTACCCAGAGTTCACAGCTGATATTTTCTCTTTGCACCCTGATAGGGAAACTTTGTCACTTTGTAGGATTAAACTCTCAACCTCCCGTGTGGGAGATGAGCATTTTTACCTCTATGCCACTGCGCCACTCCCTATTGCTACATAGATTTAAAAAATTCCCATATTCTTTTGGATATTCTTCCTGAATCCTGGGGATTTTTGTGCCAAATGTTTACTTCAGACAAAATCATATATTTTAACAAGCAAAAACCACACTTACACTAAGTATTTTTCTTTTAATGTAAAGGTGAATTGCATCTTGTCCCAAGACCACTCAAATAATATATGAAAAGTAGTACATGCTGCCATTTTGGTCATGAAACTTATGAAATCTATAGTGTAGGTCAGTGGTGGTATTCAAATATTGTTGCCACCAGTTTGGTGGGTGTGGCTTGGTGGGTGCAGTTTGCACATGTGCGCGCACTTTGCGTGCATGTGCATGCCAAACGTGCACTTTGCACAGGCGCAGAGGCATTCTAACTTGCTTCCTGCAAGCCTGTACAGTCCTGGTTGCTTCAGCAGCTGCCACGTGGCGTTATTCTGTGCCACGCAAAACAGCTGCGCTTCAATTTCAGCAGATATAGGTAGGGGAGGCCCAATAGCAGAGCAGCGGAGAGAACTGGAGAGAATCCAGAAAGTCCAGTTTCCTCTTGAAAAAGCATCTTTGGGACTTTATTGAAGTTGTACAAAATTGTTACAAGATGATTAATGTTAAAGAGTTATTTATCAATCGTGAGTAGAAAAGAAAAAACGATAAAAAATAATAATGTTTGGTCAGGGAGCCATGTTTTTAACAGCTTCTCATGATTAGATAGAATAATGGAGATTTTCATATCTGCAGATAGGTTCTTCAATGGTGTAGAGTTGATTGCTGTATGGATTTGGATCCTCTAGTACAGTGGTAGTCAACCTGGTCTCGACCGCCCACTAGTGAGTGTTCCAGCTTTCATGGTGGGCGGTAGGGGTTTTGTCCCCTACTTTATAAATCATCATTACTGTGGAACCAGTGGGCAGTTAGAGAAAATTTTACTACTAACAGAAATACAAAAGTGAATGGTAGGTATAAAAAGATTGACTACCCCGCTCTAGCATGACACAATACATTATACTCTTATAATTTTCAGCTGACTTCCTTGTAGAAGTAGCCAATCCCCATGTAGTGTTCATCTGCACTGTGTTGCTCAGTAGCTTGGTAGAATATTTGTTATGACTATTTTCTATTGCACTCCATCTGTTCCTTCAGATCACTCCAAGCTGATAACCTTTAAAATAGAGAATATTTGCAAAGCATGTAGCATTGCACCACTTAGAGGCAAAGAGAGAATATTGTTTGCAGACCAGAGGCAAAGGAAATATAGATTTTTTCTGATTGTGGAATAACTGATGATCAGATTAAATCCAGTTAATCCTATCCTGAATTTTCCTTTTCCTGAAACTAAAGAGGAAGGTTTTATGTGTTCTAAGACTGGTATCTTTCTAAGGTTTCCAGAAGCCCGTAGGAAAAAGGTTCATGAGATTCTTCCCAAATTCCATGCCATTGTAACCTTTTCTGATACATCAGACAGAAATATGTGGGGAAAATAAAAATATTGAAATCTTTCTAGGCATTTTTTTCATTTAATTGTCTTGAATGAAAAAATGTATTCACTCTTTTAAAAATGTTATATTTGCCATACATATATGCAATAGTAAAATAACTTTGGAGAAAGGGATCTAGAGAAATGGCATTTTCAGTCTGGCGACCAAGGATCCAGACAGGAATTTTTAAACAAACCTTGGTTATGGATTATCTTAAATGTTAATAAATAAATGATAGCATTTTCCATCAATCTCTCTGTGCTTCTTTCTAGATCTCCTGACATATGTGGTCAAGCATCAAGATTTTCAAAATGAGACAGTGTATAAAGAGGTGAATAGAGTGTAATCCTTGTGATTAATGAAAATGTAGAGATGTCTAACTAACACTTGATATGCTGAGGCCTCCTTGTCCTCTGGTTAATTGATTGAGACTTGAAAATAACACACATGCTGCTTAGTGGGTTTTTCGAGGCAGTAAAAGTAGTAAAACAAGATGGTATCTGAGGTAAATCCAAGGTATAATGCCCACTCCTGGATGCGGTCATCTGTTTAGTCTTCTGACCTTCTTTCTGCATTATGGAGTGGACAAGCATCTACAAATTGTTAAGTCTATTAACTATCTCTTGCTTCCTTCCATCACTAGATGCTCAAGTATGAGGCAGGCTTCCTGGTTTGTACTGTCATTGGTCTTCTGTTCATTGTCCTTGTGCCACTAGTGGGCTTGTATTTCTGTTGCTGCCGCTGTTGTGGACGCTGTGGAGGTTTCATGTACCAGAAGCAGAATAAACATACTGCCTGCAAGAGACAGACTCTTTTTTGCTTTCTGCTGGGTATCACTGCTGTTCTTATGTAAGTTTCATTCTATGGAGAATAACAGAATGAGCATGTGGGAATGTGACTACTGTATGGCCTTTTGCTTATCTCAAAAGTCTCTAATTTAAAGTAGCTACTCCTGCACTACTGCATTGATTTACGTCAGGGGTGTCAAACTTGCATTGTCACAGCGGTGTCACATAATGTATCGGGACTTTTCCCCCCCTTTGCTAAACTGGGCGGGGGAGGGGCCAGCATGTGACGTATCCGGCTCGCAGGCCGTGAGTTTGACACCCCTGGTTTACGTTGACAGAAAATTGTGTAGCACCTTAAAGTTTATCTTATGAAGTAGACAATGATCCATGAAAGATGAAGTTATTATAAATTGATTGATCTTTAAGATGCTTCTTGTTGCTTTTGCAACTTGATCAAGCTTCTGAAAACACATTGAAATCAGATTCCTTGATTTGTATGGATAGTACTAACACAGCAGATATTCCTAATATAATGTGAAGAGTGGCTGAAGAACAGAGTTAACTGAGATATAATCCAGATCTTCTGTCTCCTTGGCACAGGATTGTTTGTACTTGGGGAATGGTTTCCTGAAAGTTGGGCCCGGGGCGGGGTGGGTCAAGCAGGGAAGCACTGAAGCAAATTACCATGGTGGAAGAGCAGATTCCACTGTGTGGAACTAAATAGTTACAAAGTTGCTCTATGGCCAAAGAGTGCAACCAACCATGTGATAACAGCCTGGAATATTCTTGGTAATGCTAGATTTTGCCAAAACTCCCTTCAGCACTTCTTTTCAGAAACAAGCACTTTGTTAATACATAAACCTGTCCTTGAGCATGTGTGGACTGCAAACATATCCTTTTTGTTCCTTACAGAAATTCCCACCCACTGGAGAGAACCCTTAGTATTATAATTTATTTCCATAGTATTCCAAGAAGGACACAAAGATCAAATTTACACATGATGTATTTTTGTTAATGCAGGCAGGATTACAAAGAGATTGTGCATGGCATTATTAACCACAAGTGAGTTGACGAGAGAGAAGGTACTACAGAATAAAAAAAAAATGCATTGACAAATCACATAACTAGGGAATTCCAAGCTGAAATCACATTATGATTCTGTAATGTTAGAGAGAACACAAGGCATTAAGTGCTGGTTCTGAACCATACATATTTTTCCTTATATTATGCTCACTTTTACAAATAATGCTAAGATATTTTTTAAAACACATTGTTGAATATAATAAACTAGTTGATAGGTAATGTTAAGACAGAATTGGTAGCTTCATACATCATGCAAAGCCAGAAAAGAACTCAACTAATTTACATCTATTACAATATTTGTATCCCCATAGTTTTTCAAATACTTAACACAAAATCAGTGTGTGTGTGTGTGTATACATACACACACAATTTATTGCATTTATATTTTGACCAACATTTTGCTATGTTGATAAGACCAACATATTGCTATGTTGATAAGACCAACATATTGCTATGTTGATAAGACCAAAATATTGCTATGTTGATAAGACCAACATATTGCTATGTTTGCAAGCTGGACATGGTGGCATGAGCCTGTAATCCAGCTACTCCAGAGGCTGAGGCTATCAGATCACTTGAGCTCAGGAGTTCTGGGCTGCAGTGGGCTATGCCGATCGGGTGTCTGCACTAAGTTCAGCATCAATATGGTGATCCCCGGGGAGCCGAGGGCCATCAGGTTGCCTAAGGAGGGGTGAACCGGCCCAGGTCAGAGATGGAGCTATGTTTTCAACCTGTTGAATGATGTTACTAGTTGTCCTTCAAAATTTTGTTCTTTTTACTTCTTCTGCTAAAGGGTTGGAGATATATTTGCGTATGTCAGCAACCAACGACTATCCCAGGGTCTAGGGAGAGGTTTTGTCATTTTCAACAATACAGTGAGCAACCTGAATGTTTATCTGAATTCTATACCTCAGGTAAATGTGACTTGCTCTATATTATATCTTTACTGCTCTATTTTATCCTGTGTTTTTCATATTCCATACTGTATCAGTTCCAATTGCCATCTTAGATTTTAGTATTAAAAAAGTGATTGTCAAGCTTTATTTTCAACGAGACCATGCCAAAATTGGAGAGCTGTTAGTCAGATGGCCATGCTCCATACTTCAGGGTAGGAGGGCATTTAGAGTAGGACTTCTAAAGATGACTGTAATACACAAGTTACAGTTAATGGAAAGGTACATCCTTTCAGAAGGTGTGGCCCCAAGTTGCGAAGGACTTCATTGGTTGGTATCAACTCTTTTTAGTTGAAATGAGCTAGTGCAGGAAACATATGGCCATAATGTCTATTCCCATTATTCTGTATTTTGGACTAATGAATATTTATAGACTATCTGCAAAATTAGCCCCATCTCTTTCCCTCTCCCTTCCTCCCTCATTTACCTCCAGAACCGAATATTGCATTTATTTTGTGCATCTTTTTTTTGTTGGTGACAAAAAACACATAGGACAGTTCCTTAGAAGTAGTCTACTAAAATCTTCAACAAATATTGTTTCAGAGCAATATAGGATCTATTTTGTTAAGCCTGGGTTCCCCAACCAGGGTTAGGTAGACAAGCTAAACAGAATGTGCAGCGTTAGTCAGATAGGCACACAGATAAATGAGTGAGCTAAGCTTGTATGTTTATTAACATACAGTAAAAATAACAGATACGCTTGTGCTATCAAGAATATATTTTATTCCAGTATAAGTTTATAGCATAGTCAAAAACAGTCCAATATTCATTTACCATGTAGTCAGTCCATTCAGGGATATTCAGTTAGCAAAGTCCATGTAGAATATCCTATTGTCAGTTCACATAAATCAGTCCGTTGTTGTCTCTCCCGTTCGAGCAATGCAGTCTTGATTCCAAGCAGTAATCAGGGATCATCAAAGCCAGAGAGAGAGAGAGCAAGCTGTAGCCTTGCTACTTTTATATGGTTTTCATAACCACTCCCACAATTGCTATTTTACAGTTAAAGCTGCATACACTAACTATGATTCATAGTTATTATTTCACCTAAAACAGTTAGGGTGAACAATGTTATCCCTAACATATTTTCTATGTGTACTATATTTCAGTGTTTGATATTTATATAATGACTCTTTCATTCAACAATTCTAATGGTTACAGTGACTGTGCCATCTGAATCTATATACAAATAGTCAATATATGACTTTATATCTGGCAAGCATATAGGAAGGCCTTTTGGTACGATAGACATATTTAAATAATGTTGTGTTCAAATTATATATGACATCCTATGTTTTTCCTCATAATCTTCATGAATCCATGAATCCTGAGTTTAGGATTTTAGTTTTGTGTGATATCTTCTCTGCTAAAATGGGATTTTATTTCATCTCTCCCACAGGAGATTAATGAAATTGTCAGCTCGAGTAAAGTACCATTGAAGGTCGTCAATGATAGCTTGTTGAGTAAGTTTATGCCCTGGATACATTTTTTGACACAGGCAGTCTCCAGTGAAAGAAAATATGAGATTCACAATGATATATTGAAAATGTTTCAACTTGTGAAATGTCATTATTGCACTGCATCCTATTGTTACAGATTAGGAAAATACCTTTGAATGTTTCCATTCTAGCGAAATAAGAGGCAAGAGCATTATGTATGCTACCTTGAGTTGTACAAAATAAAGGAGGGATACAAATTTGTATTGTTATTTTTGAGTGCGTGAGTGGACAAGCTCTTTTAGGTCAACTGATGTGAATCGTATCATTTCTTGCGGAGCTTGTGTGTGTAAAGTGAAGGAAAAATGTGTATGGTCAAATGGGTATATGCAAAAACATATTTCCATTTGCATATTTCTGTCCATCCATCCTAAAAATGTCAAATGGCCATGGAGTTTTTCAGAGAAAGGGCAGTGGAAAAAGTATTTATGTTAGTAATTTTGTGTTGATGCTTTCCTTTTTTGCAGATATTGGCAATACCTTGGGGAGCAAGATTCAGGATGAACTAGGTGGACGAGCAAATAAAGTATTAGACACAACTGAGCAGCTTCTTCAAGGTATTGCAAGACATTGGATTGGGAAATGATATTGGGATAGAATAGTAGAATGGAAGCACAAATACATTGATAATAGAGGGCAGCCCAGAAGTTGAAGGAACTTTTACAGAAAGTTCTCATGAAAAAAAACCCCTAGACTTTGTTATAGTTCCAGGGAGAAGTGATTTGCCAACTTCAACATAAGAGATGCCATGACAAGGAAAAAGGTTCTTGGTTTTCCCTCCAGAGCCAAACCATGGGAACCAAAGACTGTGAAACTGCTGGAGACCTATTGATTGACTTCATTATGTTTTAAATGTTTGAGGGGTAATTACCTGTGGACAAAATCAGTGCCAGTCTTTTGAGGTAGACTAGTTCAAGAAACAGACAACAGAATTCTAGGAATGCCATTTATTGTTTAGGGTATAATCACTGAATCTTGATAGCCTGTCCAAGTTTCTCTCTGTCCCATCTTATACCAAACAAAATCAAGGTGGCCTTATTTGAGTTCCTTTCTCATGCTTCCTTCTATTTCTGGACTATGCAATATCATGTCTAACTCCTTCCTAAATGGTTTCTTGTATCTCACACAAAATCAGCTCTAAGTTCTTTTACAATCAAGAACTAAGTGGAGACTTTAGCTTGGGGAATTGTTCCTCAGTCTTTACTCAGTCCTTCCTACTTTTTTTTTTAAATAGACATTCAGCACATAGACCAGGAACTCCAGAAAGTCAACCAGACTGGTGGTCGCTTGCAGAAAATGCAAAAGGAGCTGAGTAAAAATCTGACTCACCTGAGAACTGAGATCAATGGCACTCTGAGAGAATGTGGCAGCCCATGTGGAGAAGTGTCCGTAGAGAACCTGATACCTGAGGCCAATTTTGATACGGTAGAATGAGGCTTGGAGGAGAGAAAAATATTTGGATGAGCAGGGTGGATTATTTGACGGCACAGGAAAAGACCTGATTGGGTCAGAGTTATGGTGAACTGTTCAATGTGTTGGGAGGACATAGAAATACAATTCCTGATGCATCTTAAAAGTCAGGCTAGGCAAGCATAATGTGATTGGGATAAGACTGCTGAGATTATTGATCCATGGGAGGCTGAAATCAGAAGCCATAAAATCATATCTGCCCCAATTGTAACACAATATAGGATAAGTTACAATGTAGGAATATGTTTTCAAGATATCTAGATTTGTGTTCATTAACTCCTACTCATCCATATTTGTACATACATTTCTATATGGCAGCTGTTGCTTTATGTATCTTCACTTCATCCTTCTTGAATTCCCCATTGCTTAAATTGTGGTTGATCAAACAGTAAAAATATATGTTTCTGCATTATATCTTTCTGCAGATTCCTGATGTCAGTAATCCACTTAATTTGATATCTAATCTGACAAGTTTAGATCTCAACAGTACTGTAATAAAGGTAACACCCTCCTTTTCTTCTACAATTATTCTTTCAAATATCTACTCCCAAGTGCCAATGCAATAAGTTGGCTTGCTCAAAAGATGTTGAGGAACAGGACAAAATGGTCACTTCAACAATCATTGGTCATTGTTTGGAGCCATTTTGTTCATGGACTGATGAACCCTATTTATGAGACCTGTCCTACGTCCTCTAAAGGGATTAAATCTGTTAATTTGGAGAAATAACAAATGTATCTTCTTGGGGCTTTGTCTTCAGCAATTTGGGGGTCATGTTTTACTTGACTTACATTCTGAGATCTGAGCTTTGTGTGTGTGTTCATCTTTGTCTGAATGTATCCCTTTTGCTTGTAGGCAAGAAATTTCATTAAAGAAATACCACAGAAAGTCTCTAATCAAACGAAAAAGGAGGTGTCTGGTAAGTAACCCAATCATAGAATCTCTTCTTCATTTCACATATTATTCTGTGGTTTCCAAAGGCAGTGTAAGAAATCATTTACATGACTGACATTATATATGGGGAGGGGGTGCAGTTATAAGAATAGGTCTAACATGCCCCTCCCTTGTTTATGGATAACTTACAAGTATCCCCACTTAAGTTAAATATAGTTTTCCACTATGCCTATCTTTAAAAAAAAAGGCTTCTATTTTCCTTCTCACAATTAATTAACTTAGAATGTATGTATTATATTATTTTACATTTCCATTAAAATCATAGAATTAGAAGGGAATCTTTAGGTACATTAATTGAGTCCCTTCCTTCATGCAGAAGTTCAAAATAATGCCAGATTACATCTCCTGAAGCAGTGGTCGCCAACCAGTGGACCACCAAATTTTGGTGGTCCACAGATAATGTCACCCTCAAAGTACCCCCCAAAGCAATTAATCCAGGCTGTGCGGGAATACAAGGCTTGTGTCACTTGCATTGTGAACAACATGAGGTAGTGAGGGGAGGGGGGAAATGGCAGAGGGGGGAGGAACTTGCCCCATGTGCCTGGCCCGTCTACCAGGCTGCTTCTTTCCACTTCTTTCTTCTTTTGCTTTTGACTGCACATAAGGAAAGCAGTAAAAGTCTTTCTTTCTCTTCCCCAAACTCCACCAGAAATAAGTCTTTGGGACCTTGCAAGGCATCCTGCTCCAAGAGGCTGCACCGACAAAGACTCATTTCTGGAGTTTGGGGGAGAGAAAGAAAGACTTCTGCTGCTTTCCTTGCATGAAGCCAAAAGTTTCTCTCTCTCTCTCTCTCTCTCTCCCCCTGAGAATGGAGCTGGAGACAGTATCCTGTGATCCCAGATAAAGAATGATTGATCAGTAGGAAAATGGGGTGGGGAATTTTCCTGCAGACTTTTTGGGGGATTTTTCCAGGGTCTCTTGTCTCTGCAGACAGAGACCCAGGGAAAATCCCCCCCCCCAAAGTCTGCAGGAAAATCCCCCACCCCATTTTCCTACCAATCAGTTGTTCTTTATTTATTTGGAATCGCAGGATAGCGTCTCTCTCTCTCCCCCCTCCCTGAGAATGGAGCTGAAAAGCAGGTTAGGAATGTGGCTGTCTTGGAGGGTGTGTGAGGGAGGGAGGGAGAGACGGAGGGAGGGAGAGAGAGAGAGAGAGAGAGAGAGAGAGAGAGAGAGAGAGAGAGAGAG